>JAUMHN010142948.1:0-23119 GCA_032360265.1 Heliamphora ciliata
CATACAAATAAAAAAAATAGAGGTAAAGAGAGAACATTCAAAATTAAATATGAAAAATACATAACATATGTACATAGAATGCCAAATAAAATAAATATCAAATGAAAAATCCTAAGTCCTACGGCATGCAATTTCTAACTAAAGGATACATGCTATACTCCCACAAGTAATTTTCACAAAAATAAATTAACTATCATGATTTGCATAAAAGAACAAAAATATGCTAAAATTATCTAAACAAGAATTATTACAAAATAAGTTAAATTATTTTAAACATAATTTTAAAGAAATTAACCAAAATATGCATATTATCAAAGCAAGCTATGTTAGTATTAACATGATGAATATTTAATAAAAAAAATACTAAATGTAAAAATGAAAGACGCATAAAAATTCTATATTAAAAAATAGAAGATTTACTAACAAAGAAAACAAAAATAAGAGTGTTATGACAAAAGAGAGTTTAAAGATTTAAAGAAAAAAATGGTTTATAATGCCAAAATAAAAAAAGGTTAGAAAATACTCATTTAAACTACTAAAAAAAAACCTAACTGTTTACATTTTGTATTTTAGAAGAAAATGAAAAAAAAGAAAAGATAAAAGAAAATGAAAAGAAAAGAGAACAAAAGAGAAAGAAGTTACACTTTTTAAAAATATAACTTAAGAACCTTTTTATGATTTTTAGATTTAATGAAATGAAAGAAAAAGAAAGATAAAACAAGTGCTAAAAAAAAAGTTACACTAATATTGAGAGAAAAGAAAAAGAAAATAAAATAAATACTAGTAGAAATCAATGCTAGTGGAGAGATTTTTAAGCTAACATGAAAAGGAAAGAAAAAAAATAGAATAGAGCATTAAAAGGAAAATAAAACTACATTATAATAAAAAAAAAATGAAAAGTCACGTTTGTATTAAATTAAAGATTAACTAATTTTAAAAGAAAAAGAAATACTAAATGAAACATTATAAGGAAGCTAAGAAAATAAAATACTAGAAGAAGAAATTGTACTAATATTGAAAGAAAAGGAAAAGAAGTGGAGAATGAAAGTTAGAAAAGAAATATTAAGCTAAAAGAAAAACTAGCATGGAGCATTAAATTAATGTTACAAGAAAAGAAGAGAAAATGAAATAGAATGCTAGTAAAAGAAAATTAGACTAACTAAAAGAAAAAAAACTATAACATTAAATTAACATAAAAAGAAAAGAAAAGAAAAGAAAAGAAATATTATAATTAAATGGGTGTAATATTGACAATTACAACTATTTTCATGTAAGTGCTTGGATTATAACAATAACGACATTGTTAGTCGTATTGCTAAATTTTATTAGCACTATTTAATGATGATTTAATAAGTTTAAATGTAAGTGAGCAAATAAACAAAACAAGTAAGCTAAATAAGTTAAAACTTGAATTCAAATATAAATAAAGTAATTATAAGTAATGCAAAAACATAATAAAGATGAAACAATCAAATTAACCAGATCACTCCAAAGAGGTAGAAAATAGAGCTTAGAAGGACCGGGGATCCAAGCAAAGTACTTGGATTGCTAAGGAATCCTCGAGTCAGGGAATATGATTCAATGGTCCAATCCGCGGATGGTGATCCCAAGCTAGGGTTTCAATGTTGGTGACGGAGGTTTGAATATCTGTATTTCAGTAGGGTTTCGGCGTCGGAACTCGGAATGGCTCGGCGATTCGGCAGAGGTTCTCTCACTAAACCTCTCTCTAAAATTCTGTCTTGAAAACATACTAGGGGGTACGGTATTTATAGAATTCTTCAACCAATGAGATGCTGTCACGTTTTGAGGCATGTTAGGCAATTTGGAGTTGGCGGTCGCCAGGTTGGACATGGCGGTCGCCTTGTTAAAAAAGATTCCACAAGGTTCTATTAGCGGTTACCACAATAAAAGTTGGCAGTTGCTATGTTGAAGGTGGCGGTCGCCACTTTTGGCTAGGGTTTCCAAGAGATTCTATTGACGGTCGCCACAATGAACATGACGGTCGCCACATTGGGAATGACTTGCGTATCAAGTTATTGGTGGTTCGATATAATTTCATTGGTTTAAAGGTTCTGGGTTCAAATACCGAGCTTAGATCACTTCCTAAGCACTGAACTGAATCACCATTCTAACTGTTTTCATCATCGAATTCACCTAAGATTGGGCGGGGTCAAATTGGGGTGTCTACAGGGCTTTGAAAAGGCATAGTTTGGTTGGTTGTTTTTGGGCTGTGAAGCCTTTTCTTGTCGATTAGGGTTTTCTTTTCTTCGCGGTTCAGTTGACTGAAGTGCTTGGTTTAGTTGTCTGAATGGTCAGCGGGGTGGTTCAGTCGACTGAAGTGGGAGGTTCAGTCGACTGAACTCCTGTGTTGGGCATAGCCTATAAATATCAACCATTTGGAAGATATTTTAAAAACTTTGTTTCTTCTTGGCTAAGTTTCCTCTTTAAATATAAAACCTCCTCCTTCTCTCTAGCTTTTCGGGGGGCCCGGGCCTGGTTTTTGGCGATCGAATAGCGGATCCTTACTATCCATGCCAAGGGCTTCGTGTTCATCCAGACGTAATCTCGTTTCGACGAAGTTCATTTTTCGAGGCATCGAGTTTTTAACTCAACGAGGTAGGATCCTAGACTCTCATGTCTTAAAAGGGTGCTACGTGGAATATTATGCGTTTTTACCGTTCTAAAATGCATGAAAAGTTGTTTTAAGTGTTTAATCTCTGTTTGGTTAGACAAAATGGCTTTTAAAGTATTTTTTTGGTTTATTCCATGTTGTTGGACGTGTGGATGTCCGTGGTTTTCAAAAAGGTGGTTTGAAAACAGAGGAATTTATGGAAGGTTTTGGAAAAACATGTTTTAGAGGTTTGGAGCTAACCTTTGCGGTTGAGCTTAGATTTTTTTAAAATATTTGGTTGAGATATGGGTTTATCTCGATGGATATGTAAATGGTACGATGGTATGCATGTGGATATTTAGTGCATGGATATGTGCATACTTATATCTGTTGAATCATACGAAAAACTGCATATTTGGGCTAGTGATTGTCTTGCGGTGAAAGTCCGCGAAGAATTGCACATTAGGACAAGTGATTGTCTCGTGGTGAAAGACCGCGAAGAACTAAATGATTGGGTTAGTATTATCGCACGGTGAATGACTGTAAAGGAGTACGACATGCATGTGAACTTGTTGTGTATGCTTACTATATTGTCAGACATTGTTAGATGTTGAGAGACGACGAGAAAACTTATGATTTTTGAGAAGTAAAATTGTTCTTTTTTTGAGGCTCGTGTGAGTTGGAATATTCATATTATTCATGTTAGCATGTTTTTCTTTTAAATTCATGCTAGTCTATTTTCTATTTGGCTTCGGCTCATGGTGTGGGATTTGTGAAAAATCTTTTTCAGGTAACGGTGATCACGGGTGTTGATCTAGTGGAGCCTCGGAGGTGGAAAACTTTTGTTTAAAGTTCTCTTTTTTTTTGTTATGGGATCATGTACTATTACACGTATTGTCTGTTCTTGAAGGCATGTTTTGTGAGTCTTGAGGCGATATTTTATGCATGAATGGATGTATGTTTATCTTGAGAAGAACCCTGGATTTTGGAGTGTGACAAAATAAAATACATACCAAATGAGACCCTAAACTTAGAACTCTCTAGATCCTAAAGAGAGGATAAAAGTTGAAGTCAAAGGGTTCCCAAACCCAATTCCCGGTGGCCTTCCTCATCTCTCCTCTTCTACTATTTTATTTTCTTTGTTTTATAGGAGACTAGCTAATCCTTCAAACGCTAACATTTATACCAAAAAATTAGAGGATTTGAAGCTTAATTGGAGGCCACTAAGAATGGAGGAAAGGTTAGAACAAGTGATTGAGGCATCAAGGAGCAAACTATGGAGGCAACCGAAACCCTAGGAGGAAGAAAGTGGTGGAATCTCACGGCTTTGAGTTAATTGAGGTAGGATGTAGACTATCTTTAGTGTTTTGTGTTGATTTGGGTTGAGATTTTGATTATGTGAGTAGAATCTAGTTGATTTCATGCATGACTTGAAAAATTGATAGTGTTATGTCTGGGTTGAGTTGGGTTTTATGGAAATTAGAGTTTTTGAGAAATGATAAACCATGATTTTGAGAATTTATTGTATAAAAGGGGTTTATAACACTCGAAATTCAATGTTTTGGGATGGAAATAGGGATTGGAAGCATTGTTGTGAAGGATTATGTGTATTGGGGGTTAGAAACTCAAACCAAGGGGAGTTCTGGGGTTTTCTCGGACTGCAGCGCGCTCAAGCGGAGCCCTGTCCGCTCGAGTCATCCCATGGCAGAGAGTTTGGGCGCTCGAGTGCCCCTCCGTTCGCTCGAGTGGACTGGCTGCACTGGGTCAACTTCAACTAATCATATCTCTGTCATTCGAACTCCGAATTGGGTCATTCTTGTACTTAAAATGAAGCCACGAAAGTCTTATTTCTAATGACACCACTCTCACAATAAAATTCTTTTTGTAGAAAAAACTATGACTAAAATAGTGAGGGTATGTCTAATTTTTTAACCGTTTTCTGCCCATTTTGGCCGAATATCTTGGAAAAGATTATTTTTCCTCATCGTTGGTCCTTTTTATCAAATTTCTTGTCCCTTGGGCTATATATACAACTATATAAATAGATTTAGGTTGAGATGCATGTGTTGGACCAATTGGTTGGATTTTACAATGAAAGTGGTTTTTCTACATAAAATAATGGTTTTGAAAGAACAAGAATGGGTATTTGAGTGTTTGTGGTATGACATGGTTTTCATTTAAATTTCTAAACTTTTAGAAGGGATACATGGGTTTCAAACTTGTATATATGCATATGATGGGTGTATTGCCTTTTTTGTAAATGACATGATCTCGATTGACTTAATCTTGTGTTGTTGGTACTTTATGAAATTGATGAAAGAAATGTGTATCATGAGAAATTGTGTAGTAAAGTTTATGATGCATGTGACTTGGAAAGGGAGATTGAATACTAAAACAAAAATGTGATTTGGAAACGAAATGAAAAACTTGAAATTGGAATTGAAATGATAATATGTGAAAATGATTGGGAGAGGAACCAGTTGTAGAGTTGGACTCTTGGATTGTGAAAATAATAGTATTAACGAATAATGAACCGAGTATGGAATGATGTGAATTAAGTTGGGCTTGCACTGCTCTGCGGTGAAAGACTGAAAACTTGCGCAAGATGGGGACCACATGCCCATGGGTTAGCCCCCGAAATGTGGTGGTTGTGTCGTGATGAGTTATAGAGCGACCTATTCCATAATGGCTTTGCGTACCCTATTGGGGGCGAATGGGACGATGTTTCTATAAGCTGCATCCGACGCTGGTTCATTGGATGTGATACGATTTTTATGAGAAATCGGGTAATGGGATAGTAATATGGTTAATGTGAAGGAAAGGAATGTTTTGAAAAACAAAAGCCCAATGAATGTGAATAATGAAATAAAGAGTTGATGTGATAGAAAACGAATGAATGAATGGGATAAATTTGTGTGCGTGGGTGTGTGTGGGTGAGAACGAATAACAAATTGATGAAACTTGCATTTCTTTATTTATTTTGGTTACACCCATCACATCTCACAAATCATGCATAACATTTGAGTTAGTCTTTATCCTACGAGCTCCGGCTCACGTATGTGTACTAAACCATTTTAGGTTTCGAGGATCAAGGATGATACCAAGGCTAAGGATGCATTTTGGGAAGGGCTGGAGGAAGGATCTAGTGTGTTCTTTATGTATTGTGTTATGTTTGTACATAAAGTTAAGTGGATAAATGTAATGATATTATTTTCGTAAATGAACTCTTGAAACTCGAAGCATTAGTTTGGAATTTGATATGTACGTATGACATAAGAATATGGTTGCTCTAAAGAAAATCTTTATTTTCAAATAATCTTTGAACTCAAACCTATAGTAAAACGAAAGTTGTAATTGATGACTTTTTATGTGGGGCGGTTTTGGGTTGGTTCACGGGTCCCCAGGGTTTGAGGCGTAACAGAATTAGTAACAAATTGATAAGGGGATTAAAATGGGGCATTGAATAGTTGTTGGAGTATTTTAATTTGAAAATTTGTAAAATGTGAACCAAATTGATAGTTGGAATGATTAATTTGGGGTGGTTGACATAAAAACTCATGTTTAAGTCAATTAAAACCCATGACTAAGAAATGTGTGAGCTCAAGTCTTGGAACTTAATGTATAAATTGGATGTAGACACTTTTGATTATGATATAATAATGTGAAATTGTGAAGTGGACTAATGAAGGATAAACAAGTGAATAATGGGTAAGACTTAGAACTTAGTATGGTGTTGTAGTGTTGATTTAAATACTTTGAACCTTAGTTTATTTTGGAAGCTTGAGTCATAAATTTATTTCTAGTCTTTGAGTTAATGGATGGACTCTTGTACTCATATATAATGTGATTAAGTTGGATTCTTAGAGAATGGTTGAAACCTCATAACTAGTTAAATTGTGAGTTGAATTGATAGTTCAATTGGTAATTTGGGCTATGTGAGTGAATTAATTCTGAGATCATAATGGAACGCCTAATCAAATTGGTTGAATTTAAATTAGAATTCATAAAAGATGGATGAGGATGATTTGTTGGTTTAATAATTGAATGTTAAGCTTATAATCTAATCAAGTAAATTGAATATTGAAAAAATCAGTTTTTAGTATGCAACTAAAACCTATTTGACAGCTTTGATATGCAGCAATTGTATAGAAATCACATCAACATATAAGACATCCACCACACGATGAGACAGGAAATTTTTACGTGAAAAACCCCAATAAGGGTAAAAACCACGAGACTAATCCTAGTCCGAGAGAAACAAGCACTAAACAAATGTTTGGTTAGAAGAAATGCCTTACAACACAAGTTGAATCCTTAACCTAAGGCTACCCGTCTTCTTGCCAAATCCTCGTGAGCCAATTCCGTGCTTGCTTGCCGTTGGAATCTTCCTTCAGACTTTGTCACTTGAGACTCCTCTCAAGTACTGGTTGCAATGATGAAGATGACGAATTAACGATGATCTTTTAACGAATCAAACTAACATGGAATCGTCTATTCTTGCTTGAAACTCCCCCGCACGATCTTCAGCAACAGCCTCTCAATCAAAACAAAACAAACAAAAAAAACCTCGCCAAAAACTACAGTTGCCTAAAATGAAAACATATATATCTCCCAAAAACTGCTAACCCTACCTAAAAGATAAGTAAGACCCAAGATAGACTGCTCAAGCGGTCATGCCAGATAAAGAGAAAAACCACTGTTGTAGAGAGGTCAGTAAATGAGATCATCTTTCTTGTCAAATTTGTAAGCATAACTTCAACCACAAAAAATGCATCATATCAAAGAATACCATAAAGATTTGAACTTTAAAAGATGTGTCACAGACTTGCCAACACTAGGAATAAGATCATTGGAAGAATATCTTAACGATCTCCCTCTTTGGCAATTCTGTGACAATCACAATATAATCCAAAAAAAAAAAAAATATAAGACAATGGGCCACAATACCAAACCAAAAAAAAATTAGATCCAACTGTACCACTATATCCAAAGAATGTAACATCTGTGTGTGCGCCATGTGCAGCTATACCAAACCACTAAAAATGTAACCAGCAGATGTACAAAATGGAACCAGCAGAGATGTACAATGTAACCAGCAGATGTAACCACTATATCCAAACCAATCTCTCCCTTTGGCACTGAATTTCCAAGGAGAGGCATAGAGGTCACTGAGATGGGGGAAGACGAGCACAAACAAACGCTATAAACTCCTGCTGTTCTTGCCAAACGGTCTGCTCATGTTGAATCTGACTTTGAATATCTGCACGGAGTAAATTGACATCCTCACGTATCAGCCCAACCTCAGCCTCCAGCCTGGTCAACCGATCAAGAACCTCGGGCTCTGGGGGAAGATCTACATCGGGATCAATACCCATCTCCGCTGGATCAATAGCTCCAGACCTAGAAGTACCTACAGAGGGTGAAACCCGGGGAATATGGGAAGAACTCTGTTTAAGAGTGGTTTTGGAGATAGGCTTAGGGAGAAAAGCAAGCTCATCAGGATGAGCCCCAGAGTGATATTCCGGGACACTAAGAGACCGAAGGAATTGGGTGATAAAGAACCCAAATGGAAGACCAAGAGAGGATTTGCCTCCAATCACCCGCACTAAAGCATAAAACATAACGAGACTAATATCGACAGATTGTCAATTTGCAATAGCCCACATCAAGTAACCATGAGGCTGAAAAATCTCTGATGTGTGGCCTTTCGGAGCAATGTTTGCACAAACAATAAGATTGAGAAGACGATAATCTGAGGTAAGATCCCTTTGAGGAATTAGGACACCTGCTACCCAAGAACGAGAAGACCCACAAATGGCTGAGGCGGTCGGGCCATAATCAAAAGCTTCCTCACGGAAGAATGAGGAGCGAGGAAAAATGGGGTCACGAGGCCGAGACTAAAGGCTAAGCCATGAGGCAATAGTGTTCGGAGTAAGTGTGAAGTCAATACCGCGTACATGCCCAGAAAAAGTGTCAATCTTAGAAGATTGCTCAACAAGAGAGTTATAAAACTCTCAGACTAGAGAAAGGTTTACCGGCAAAGACGACTGTAAGGATAACAAGGAATCCCACTTAAGATCAAGGAAGGATGCGATAATGGGGTTATCCGGGAAATCTCTAAGAACAACACTCCGTTCCAAAAGGACCGGACGCTTGGCGTAGGATTCGAGGAAGGTTTTCAAAGAAGATTTGGATTGAAACCTATGGGATAGCTTAGAGATATTGCCAGGGGCTGTGGATTTGGCACGGTACTTAGGAGGCATGATTCTAGGGTATGAAACTAAGACCACATGATTGAAAGAGAAACATCCCTAAACCAAAGGTACCGAACCACAAGACCCAAAGAACAAGAAAGATCAAGAATAGGAAAAGAAAAAAAACAAAACAAAACAACCACACAAAAGAAATAAGAAAGAGACAACAAAAAAAATATAACTCCTAAACAGAGAGAATATATTAAAAAAAAACAAGGTCTTAACCCTAAACAATAACAAAAACTTATATATAAAAAAAATCTAAAAACCTAACCCCAAAAAAAAGAGATGAAGAAAAGAAAAACATACCCGAGAGAAGATCAAACCACACGCGACAACCTTGGAAAACTTGAAGCTTGAGGGATACATTAGCAGAGAGAGAGTCGACGCAGATAAGAGAGAGAGAGACACCAACCGAATGAAATACAAAAAACCCTTGACCACAATTTGAAAAAAACTCTTAGGCGCGAAGACCGCTCGAGCGGTGTCCCCTCTGAGACACAGAACAAGAAGAAAAACAGGAGATACCAAGAGGAGACAAAGACTGCTCGAGTGACCGCTCGATTGGTATAAAGACCGCTCGATCGGTCTATCGAGCGGTGATAAAAAGACTTCGGTACTTTGAACTGTTATCTGAAGAACAAAGAGGAGCTAAAGACCGCTCAAGACACCGCTCGAGTGGTGTAGCGAGCGGTCACCTCACAATGACCAACAAAACAACAGGAAAAAAAAAACACACTTAAAAACAAAACGAAGGGAGAACACAGAAAATTTTTAAAAGGAAAGACACACTAGAGAAGAACTGAGTACCAAGACGAAATCCAAACTATATGGATGCAATGTTCAATGACACACTCAGAGGCAAAACAAGCAATCTATGGGACTAAGCTCACTCATATAAAAGGAGAAATATATTAAGAACAACTTCTATGATAGCATGTGAGTGTGTGAACTGATATGAACACAAGTAGAAGGATTTAGCACATATCAAACCCAAGGATGTGATATTCTTAACCATATCAGAGATCAATGAGTTACACATAATGATTCCATTTCAACCCATACATGCTCGTCAGCCAAACTCCCCCTTAATCCAGGCACAGAGAAAAAAACAAGTATGGTTCCACTGGCGGCTGCCACACAAAGACGTGCGAGAAAGCAAGGCACGCTTAGGTAGCCATTTCCAGAGCCAAACCTTTTCAAAAAATAGCCACGAATGCAAAGGCGGCTTTCACATTAATACGAACGAAAAAGCAAGGTTCGCATAGGTAGCCATTTCCTCAGATACAAACACATATTGGCACTCAACCCGAGGCGGCTACACACTAGTAAGTATGAAAAGACATGGTCCGCATAGGTAGCCATTTTCTCAACCAACTAAACAAAATTATGCCCAGATCAGAGTGAAATTCATCTTTAGAGAATATGAGGGTTGTCAACAATTCATTGCATGCAATCAAGGAGAACTGATACTGAGTCAAAACTCAATCACCAGTGGATTCTCGTATATGAAATACCAGACTAACCTAGACAACCAGTGGTGTACAGAATAGAATTAGGTCTGAATGTATTGCAAGAGTTATATGAGAGGACCAAGACAACCAAAAAAAATAGCAAGCCTCTGGATGTAAAAGTAAACATGGCAAACACACAGACCCCTAGATTAATAAAAGGTACTTAGAACTTCATATACGGTGTCCAAAACTCCCTTTTTTTATGTAAGGAAGAAAGACATTACTCGACAAGACAGACTCCTAGAGTCTTCCTAAGAAACTCAAACCGAGGATGGTCAAGAGGTTTAGTGAGAATGTTAGCTCACCGTAACTCAGTGTCTATATGTTCAAGAACAACTGTGCCATCTTCTACAAGATCACGTATGAAGTGGTGACGAATATCAATGTGCTTAGTTCGAGAATGTTGAACAGGGTTCTTAGAGATGTTTATTGCACTAGTGTTGTCACAATACAACATGATCGGACCCTATTCAAACCCGTAATCAGACAACATCTGCTTCATCCATAGAAGTTGGGTGCAACCACTCCCAGCTGCTATGTATTCAGCTTCAGCTGTAGAAAGAGATATGACATTTTGCTTTTTGTTGTGCCAGGAGACAAGATCATTTTCTATGTAAAAACACCCACCCGAGGTGCTTTTTCTATCATCGACACTCCCAGCCCAATCAGCATCAGAAAAATCCACGATATCAGCAGTAGTATCATATGTAAACCAAATCCCATACCCAGAAGTCCTGTTCACATATTTGATGATACGTTTAACAGCCTGCAAATGAGACTCTTTGGAACTCGCTTGATATCTAGCACAAACCCCAACACTGAAAGCAATGTCAGGACAACTCGCAGTCAAGTACAACAAACTCCCTATCATACTCCGGTACATGGTCTGGTCAACAGGTTTACCAGACTCATCTTTGGACAACTTAGTGGTGACACTCATTGGAGTTCGGGCATGTTTTGAACTTTCTAGACCAAATTTCTTGACTAGATTCCTAGCATATTTGGATTGAGAGATAAACATACCTGATTCAGACTGTTTAACCCGAAGCCCTAAGAAATAGTTCAATTCTCCCATTAGGCTCATTTCAAATTCAGTGCTCATTTCTTTTGAAAAGTCTTTCACAAGAGAGTCATTAGTAGACTTGAAAACTATGTCATCGACATATATTTGTGCTACAAGAATGTCATGGGTCTAAATGTAAATGAACAAGGTTCTGTCAACGCCACCCCTAGAAAAACATTTCTCCAACAGAAATGAAGTTAACTTGTCATACCAAGCTCTGGGAGCCTATTTCTGCCCATACAGAGCTTTTCTCAGTTTTAGAATATGATTAGGTAAAGACAGGTCAACAAACCCTTTAGGTTGTTCAACATATGCCTCTTCTTTCATATCACCATTCAAGAATGCGCTTTTAACATCCATTTGAAATAGTTTGATGTGAAGCTTACAAGCTATGGCAAAAAGGATTCTAATGGATTCGAGACGAGCCACATGGGCAAAAGTCTTATCAAAGTTAATGCCTTCAACCTGAGTGTAACCCTGTGCAACCAGTTTAGCCTTATTCCTAATCACTTCACCAAATTCATTTGTATTATTTTTGAATATCCATTTGGTACCTATGACATTTTTGTTAGAGGGCCGAGGGACTAGTTCCCACACATTATTCCTAGCAAATTATTCAAAGTCCTCATGCATGGTATTAGTCCAACTTTCATCAAGTAAGGCATCATTGACAGTTTTTTGTTCCAATAAAGACAGATAGCACAAATAAGTTACCTCATCCCGCATTTGACGCCGAGTTTGCATCCTGTCAGTAACTTCTCCCAGAACTTGAGATACTGGGTGATTGAGCTTTACCCTCACAGAGGGTTTCAGTCCTTTCTTTTGAGAACCTTTGGGTTTTGATTCTTGGAACTGAGTTCCCTGTTTCACACCTGTAGGAGTCTTCTGTGCAGGGTCTTCACATCCGTCCAGTGTATCCTGACTTTCGTCTTTTTTAACTTTTGATTCTTTAAATGTACCTAAAATAGAAAAATTAACATCAGCAGGTGTAACAATCGGTTCATCATCAATAACCACGTTTATAGATTCCATAACAGTAGAAGTTCTTTTGTTAAAGACTCTATATGCACGGTTATTGGTGGAGTAGCCTAAGAAAAGCTCCTCATCACTACGAGAGTCAAATTTACCTAGCTGCTCCCTATCCCTAAAAATATTGCACTTACTACCAAAAGTACGAAAGTACTTAACATTTGGTTTAGTTCCTTTCCACAGCTCATAGGGAGTATGAAGGGTTCCTGGTCTCAGGTAGACACGGTTAATTATGTAGCAAGCAGTATTCACTGTTTCTGCCCAAAAGTGTTGTGAAACCTTTTTATCATGCATCATGATCCGTGCCATTTCTTAAAGAACCTAATTTTTCTTTTCAGCCACACCATTTTGCTGAGGAGTTTTCGGTGCAGAAAATTCATGATGAATACCCAACTCTTCACAAAACGAAGTGAACTCGGAGTTTTCAAACTTCTTACCATGATCAGACCGAATGAGGATAACGGAATTGTGGGACTTGGATTTTTTATTTTGAAGCTTAAGGACTAGAGTTTTGAAAATAGAGAATGTGTTAGACTTCTCTCTCAAAAAATCAACCCAAGTAAACCGAGAGAAATCATCCACAGCCACAAAAATGTATTTCTTCTTTCCTAAACTTTCAGTCCTAGTAGGTCCCATCAAATCCATGTGAATCAGCTTTAGAGGAGCTTTGGTGCCTAAACCATCTGACTTTTTATATGGAACTCTAGTCTATTTACCTTCCTGACACGCACCACAAACATGATTCACTTGACTTTCCAACTTTGGAATGCCTCTGATTAACTCTTTATTGGCAATCTTAGTGAGATCCTTGTAATTAACATGTCCAAGCCTCCGATGCCACAATTCATCATCATTGATTTTGACAGAATTACAAGTTTCAACATTTAAAAGAATAATGCCATAACAATTATCAGACGTTCTAATACCATGCATGACAGTTTTACCTTTCTTATCTAAAATAATGCAATTATCTTTTGAAAAATGCACTTCATGATGAGTGTCGCGCATCTGATTGATGCTTAACAGATTTGCCTTTAAACCGTCAACCAAAAGAACATTTTCCAACTTGGGAAGCCCAAGGGAAGAAATAGTGCCCTTTCCTATGATTTTTGTAGAATTTTAGTCCCCAAAAGTCACCATTCCACCATTATAAGACTCTAAAGAGGCAAACAGAGACCTATCCCCTGACATATGTCGAAACCATCCACTGTCAAGATACCACATGTGTGTACTTTGTGCTCTCATAGCAGTCTGAACAACATAAGTTTTTAGATCTTTAGACTGAACATAGGCTTTCCTAGTTTTCACAGGAGCAAACTCTTTTAAATGTATTCCAGGGGCCTTAGGTAAAGACGGTCTATGAAACTGGACAGGATAGCTCAAGTGAGACATTTCATGCAATTTAAAACAATGTGGTCTAATATGACCTCTCACTCCATAGTAATGACAGATGGGTACAAACTTCCTATTAGTCATAGGCATGCGAGGTAAAAGTTTACAATAAGGACGAATGTGACCCAAATTACTGCAATGATGACAGATAGGAGTAGAGTTCGATTTCCTTAACTCTCCACATTGTGTGGTGGCCTTACCTGTCGTACTTGGTCCCACTGACTTCACTTTCGTGAAGTTCACTTCTTTTTTACCTTTCACCTCATCTGCCTGCTTAGCTTTTAAAAATATCGGGGCTGCTTGTTCTTTTTGTTTCCCTGTGGATTGATTTGATGTACTAGCAAATCCTAAGCCTGCTCTATCACAAGCTACCTTTTGATCACCAAGAAGTCCACCCAAAGCATGTGACCCTGCATTCCAACACTTGAGAGTAGCATTAGCATGATTCAGTTGTTTTTCAAGATCAGTGATATGACATTCTAACTCAGACATTTTAGTAGACTTACCATCATTCTATAGCATAAACCTTTCCTTATATTGTTTATAGTTTTCCAAATTAATGCACAAGATACTCAATTCATTTTTCAAATCATCTTCTTTAGCTTGAGGCATCAGAAGCTTTTGCATAAGTTTTTCTTTCTCACTTTCACAGGTTTTAAGTTGAAAAACAAGTTTAACACATTTTTTGATTAACATATAACTCTCCTTGTAGAGCTTATCGTAAGCTACTTGGAGAATATCACTATCTTCTCCCTCAATAATTTGAACATCATCATCTTCTTTTTCACCATCAATCACAAGCTCAGTTATGTCATTGTCACTAGCTTCAGAGTGAATAGAAGCAACAAAGGCTATAACGTTATTATCATCATACTGATCCTCATTGTCATCACTCAACACAGATTCGCTTTCATCATCCCATGTTATAGTAAACACTTTCTGCTTCTTTTCATCTTGTTAGGACATTCCTGAGCAATGTGCCCAAAACATTTGCACTCACAACATTGGGGGCTTGAGTTTTGAAATTTTTTCCCCTTTTTGTCGAAGAGTTTTGAACCATTCTTAGGCTTGTCATTCCTAAATTGCTTCTGAGATTTGTCGTCCTGATATGGCTTTTTGTTTTTCCAAAATTTTTTAAACTTATTGACAAATATTGCCATCATTTCAGAATTGAATTCATCATCAGAATACTAGCACACCCCTGAGCTGACGTGAAAGCAAGATTTTTTGAAAATTTAGCTCATAAGTTTGCAAGTTTTCAACTAAACTTTCAATTGTAATTGAGTCAATGTCTTTGCTTTCTTCTATTGCAGTGACTTTTGGTTGGAAGCGTTCGGGAAGAGATCTCAATATTGTTTGAACAATTTTAGAATTAGAGATCTTTTCACCAAGATTAAACGAAGTATTAACAATGTCACTTAACTAAGCATAAAAATCATTAAACTTCGTGTCCTCTTTCATACGTAGGGTTTCAAAACTTGTGGTAAGACGTTGAAGTTTGGAGATTTTTACGATTTGAGTTCCTTCATGAGTGACCCGAAGAATGTCCCACGCTTCTTTAGCCAAGTCACATGTGTTTATTCTACAAGATTCCTCTTGTGTGACCCCGCTAAGAATAGCGTTCATAGCCTTACTATTTCACCCGGCATTCTCAAAGTCAGTTCTATCCCATTTAGCCGAAGGCTTAGGGACAGTTTTCTCATCAGCCGTCATGGTCAAGTAAGCATACCCTTCTGTAACATATAACCAAACCCTCTCATAAATGGACTTAAGAAAAGCTCTCATCATAACTTTCTAGAACGGGTAGTTAGTTCCATTGAGAAAAGGAGGTCTACCTGTGAACGCTCCCTCTTTTAAATGATCTATAAGTCAAAATCAAACAACAAAAATAGGATCGACAAGAATCCCACTTTGATACCAATTGAAAAATACAATTTGCTCCTAAAAAAAACTAAAAATCTTTTTGTTTGACTTGCAGACTCAGAAATAACAAGACAACCAAACAACTATTCACAAGACAAGAGATTTTAAAGTGAAAAACCCAACCGGGTAAAAAACCACGGGACTTATCCAAGTCCAAAAGACACGCACTACAATAAAAGTTTTGGTTACAAGAAACTCTTATAATACTCAGTTGAATCCTCATCCTATTGTCAACCAGTCTTCTTGTCGAATTCTCGTTCACCAAATCCGTGCGAATCTGCCATCAGAATCTTCCTCTTGGTCTTCGTTACTTGAGACTCCTCTTAAGTTATTGCATGGATCAATTTTAACATCTGAACAGCATCTTGAAGGTCTGGTGGTTGTAGCAAAACAATTCGAATCACTTAGAGACTCTTCTTCACTTTAAAATACAAACTCTTAAAGCCCTGTCTATCTTCACTTTAAATATAGACTCTCATACTTGATAGAATATGTGTAATCCTAATAGGGGGTGAATTGGATATTTTTAAAAAAATTATTCAAGTATTAGAAAACAAGTATAACTTTCAATTTACTTATAAGCAAGATATTTTAATTCACAAGTATATTTTCAAGTTAGAAGATTAAAACACAAGTGATTTTTAATTTACTTATAAATAAGATTCAAAACCTTTTGATAGAAACTTTAAGCACAAGTGTAGACGTTAATTCACAATATGTAAAACTTCTTGTTTACCAAATTCAACACTTTTCTTGTTGTAAAATACAAGAATGAATTTTAATAGTAAATGCTTCAAGTTATAGAAAATGTATGTGATGCAGCAATAAACAACAATTTAATAGAGAGAATAAAAGATAAGCAAAATAGAATACGATATCATGATTTTTACAAGGATCGGCGCAACGGCCTACGTCTTTGCCTCAGCCAACCACTATGAGGATTTCTCACTATTTTTCCTTTAATAGGCGGAGTAGCCTCTCTCCTTAGTCTAGGCGGAGTAGCCTCTCTCCTTAGTCTAGGCGGAGTAGCCTTTCTTGAGAAATATCATTTTTCTCAAGTATTCCAATCCTTATAGGCTGATTAACCTCTTTGAGAAACACCTTTCTCAAGCACAATGAAATATCAAGAATGTGTACAAAGAATTGCTCCTACAATGAGCAGATGAGTACAAGAAATGAAAGCTCTAACTTACTTCTCAAAAAGTATATCAATGAAGCTCAAAGAGAAATCTAAAATTCTTTTCTCTCAAAAATATGAATGAAAAACTCAAGAGATTAAGCAGAAATAGAGAATGTATATGAGAGAATATTTGAGAGGATTTGAATGAATAAAACAAGAGCTCGAAGGCTCTATTTATAGGCTTCAATTCTGGACTAGCCATTAGGCTAAATAGGGTAATGTCAAACTAGTCGTTTCAGCAAAAAATTCAAATTTTAGCCTGTTCAGTCGACTGGATAAACATGCTCGGTCGACTGGACTAGCCATCAATTGACTATATCAGAAGATTAGTCGACTAGACTATGTTGAATCTCAAAGCTTGTTTGATAGACCATTTTCAGTCAACTGGATGCAATGCATTAGTCGACTGAAACGCTAAAAATCCAGAATTTTGATTCTCCAAAAGGTTTTGATCTCTTTATGTTTTGGAAAAATATTTTTAAGATATTTTAGGAATCCTATGAGGTTCAAAAGATATATCCATGAGTTTTAGTGAATTTACATAGGTCCTACAAATGAAATTCAAAACGTTTCCTCAATCTTTCACTTTTTCAACTCTTGTATTGTTTCAAAATCTCGTCGTCAAAGCATTTGATTTGAAACTTGGGTCATGAGTTTCATTTTGTATCTTTGATTGTGCCAATCATATATTTCCTGTAAACTCAATTTGCACAATTAGATACATAAGTTTGTTATCATCAAAACGGTTATTGAAGCCTTGTTAGGCCAACAATCTCTCTCTTTTTGATGATAACAAACACTTAGCAAAATAATGTAGGAAAGGTAAATAAAGCTCTTCCTATCAATAAGCACGTAATAACGAGTTTGAAAACTCCTCCTCACAATATGCATAGATGTGAAAACATTTAAAATTATTTCAATCATATCTTTGAAATCTTGAGGTTCATAGAACATTTTCCAAACATTGAGCATATATTTCAAATGTTAGACCTTTTTGAATATTCATTATTTTAAGCATGGTCTTAAATTAAATTAGCATACATTTTTATATATATATATATATATCCATTGCATATCCAACTAATCATAAAATGAACTACCATTTCCCATAACCATTCAATATGATAAACATGCAATAACCATCAAAATGTATCCAAAAACATAAGAGTAGCAAAAAATAAAAATACATGATAGATAAACATAGATGTTCTTCTCCCCCATTGATGTTCTTCATAGATATTCTTCTCTATTTTGCTTGCTTTCTTCTCTCCCTTTTGTCATTATCAAAAAGAAGCGAAGCTATCGTCATCATCGCCATCAACATCATCCTCGGGTGAAGAGGCATCATATGGAGGAATACCTAAGGCATCCTCGATGCGGGTGAGGCGAGAGTTGATTTTGACAAATTTTTATCAACACTCTTGGAGAAAGATTTGACCAGTTTCTTTAAAAAGGATTGTGTGACAGGAGCAGTATCAACAGCGATGGAAGTAGCAGGAGGAGGTACAGATGGAGCAGGAGGAGAAGGAGCATCAACCTGTGCATATGCGACATCCTCATCTTCCTCTTGCACAACCTGAGGGGCTGGTCTATGTGTTGTGGTGCTATTCCCTATTTTAGAGACTATACCCCATTTTCTTGAGTGTAGCAGCAGTGAGAAAATCATAGGGTTTTGGTGCAAGAAAAATAGATAGAGATGAAGAGAACCCAAATGACTCAAATAGTGAGGTGAGAAAAGCCCCATATGGAAGAGTATGTCTTTTGGATCCTTCTTTAGAAAGCATCCATTGACATATAAGAGATGGAAGGTCGAGGTGTTTTTCCATGAAGAGGCACCGTAAAATAAAGCAATCAAGATATGAAATGTAGGTGTGAGATCCACTACGAGACAATATGTTATAAGTAATGATGAGTATCAAAATTTTGGCATCAAGTGTGAGTTGGGAGTAAGATGGGGTCAGGGCAAAATTGAGAGAAGGTTCAGTCATGACCATGGGTAAAAAAATTTTGGGAGAGAAGTCTTGTGCCATGATCCACAATGAAGATGAAAGTTGTGGAAATACAAAATCCCCTCTACCCATTCCAAAAAGGAGTGCAATATTTTGATCAGTAAAACGGTATGTTTTGCCATACAGATAGGTAGCAAGGTGCATGTAGTGATCATCGGGATGGGATTTATTCTCTTTGACAAGATTTGCATAAAATAAGCGAGTAAGTTGGGGAATGACACCGGTGGGTTGATAGAATACAAATGGTCTCCAACCAAGTTTAGCAATAAGACGCAGAATGTGAGGAAAGTAAGTATCCATGAAGTGCATATCTAGAGTCTTACCAAAAATAGGGTCCAGAGACTAAAGATATTTATTGTAAAGAGCTTCGGCTCGGTCATTGGAGAACCACTTGTCATTTTCATTGATGGGTTCCTCACATGCGATCGATTTTCCTTCGCCTCCTCTAACTCTAGGTGCCATGGGAAGGATTGAGATAAGGAAATGTAAGATTGAGAGGTTTAGAATGTTTGTGTGAGGGTTTGGATTGAATTAGAACCCTTTTGAAGCCAAAGCCAAGTAATTTCAAGCCCTAGGAGAGAGAAATCGAGAAGGAGAAATGAAATAACAGAAGTAGAAGGCTATTCGGCTTCCCAGGTTTCTTAAAAACCCAATGGTTCAGTCGACTGAAGACTCATCCAGTCGACTAGATCTGTCTTCAGTTGACTGGACCTGTGATCAGTCAACTGGATGTATCCTATTTGCACGAAATTAAGTTCCAGTTTTGTTGCTTTTATTTATTTAAAGAAAAACTCTTTTCAATGAAAGTCATACAACTTCACGCACATGCATTAGGCCTAATACTCTTCTTATAATGAAAAACCGATATTCATTCAGAGGTTTAGTAAAAATGTCAGCTCATTGTTCACTAGTGCATACAAACTCTAAAGATATATCACCTTTTTGCACATGATCACGAAGAAAGTGGTGTCTTATCTCAATGTGCTTAGTTCGTGAATGTAAAATTGGATTTTTAAAAATATTTATTGCACTTGTATTATCACATTTTATTGGCACAACATCATAATTTAGTTTAAAATCCTGAAGTTGTTGTTTCATAAATAAGATTTGTGCACAACAACTATCCGCAGCCACATATTCGGCTTCAGCGGTAGATAAGGCTACAGAATTTTGTTTCTTTGAAAACCATGAAACGAGTGATTTTCCTAAGAAATGACATGTTCCACTAGTTCTTTTGCGGTCAATTGTGCAACCAGCAAAATCTCCATCTGAATAACTAATCATTTCAAAGGAAGTAAATTTGGGATACCATAAGCCTATATTTATAGTGCCAACTAAATATATTAAGATTCTTTTTACTGCAGTTAAGTGTGATTCTTTAGGACATGCTTGATATCGTGCACACATACACACACTAAACATTATATCTAGTCTACTTGCAGTTAAGTACAATAAACTATCAATCATACCTCGGTAGAGCTTAGTGTCTATCGATTTTCTTTGCTTGTCTTTGTCAAGTTTGGTTGAGGGACTCAGTGGAATTCCCAAAACCTTTTCGTCTTCCATGTTGAAGCGCTTGAGCAATTCACGTACATACTTTGATTGGTTGATAAAGGTTCCATTCTTTGCTTGCTTGATTTGGAGTCCAATGAAGAACATGAGCTCTCTCATCATGCTCATCTCGAACTCTTTTTGCATACACAAAGAAAATTCCTTACACAATTTTTCATTAATAGCACCAAAAATAATATCGTCTACGTATATTTGCACAATAAGAAAATCTTCTTTGTTTGTTTTGATGAACAATGTTGTATCAATTTTTCCTCTTGCAAATCCGTTTTCTAATAAAAAATTACTTAATCTTTCATACCATGCTCGAGGAGCTTGTTTTAAACTATACAAAGCTTTTGTTAGTTTGAATACAAGATTTGGGTAATGATAATCTTCAAAATCAGGTGGTTGTTCAACATACACTTCTTCATTTATAAACCCATTTAGAAAAACACTTTTTACATCCATTTGAAAAAGTTTAAAATTTCTAAAGGATGCATATGCTAATAACATGTGAATGACTTCCATTCTAGCTACAGGTGCATAGGTTTCTTCAAAGTCAATCTCTTTTTCTTGATTATATTCTTGTACAACTAGCCTAACCTTGTTACGGACCACAATACCATTTTCATTCTTTTTATTTCTATATACCCAATTTGTTTCAATTATTGTATGATCTTTAGGTTTAGGAACTAAATTCCAAACTTTATTTCTTTTGAATTGGTTTAATTCTTCTTGCATAGTTATTATCCAAGATTCATCTTCTAGTGCATCATTTATATTTTTAGGTTCTTGTGACAGAAAGGTAACATGATCACAAATGTTTTTCAAAGAAGATCGAGTACTTACCCCTCGTGAAGTTTCACCTACGATTTGATCCATAGGGTGGTCCTTCACTATCTTCCATTCCTTTGGTAGTTCTTTATGTTCATTTTGATCTTGAGGTTCATGATCCTCAACACTTTTTCCTTTGTTCTTCTTGATTTGCATTTCTTCTATTCCTTTGTTGATATATAGATCATCATCATCATCATCTAGAATCTTGGAAGATAAGGGGTTAGCTTCATCAAAAGTTATATGAATAGATTCGATTAATGTCATGGTTCTTTTATTGTATACTCTATAAGTTTTAGTATTTGTAGCATACCCAAGAAAAATTTCCTCATCAGATTTAGATTCAAATTTTGTCAATTCATCTTTGTCATTTAAAATAAAATATTTACATATAAAGACATGAAAATAAGAAATGTTGGACTTTATATCATTCCATAGTTCATAAGAAGTTTGGTTTAAATG
This sequence comes from Heliamphora ciliata, assembly GCA_032360265.1. Taxonomy (NCBI): domain Eukaryota; kingdom Viridiplantae; phylum Streptophyta; class Magnoliopsida; order Ericales; family Sarraceniaceae; genus Heliamphora; species Heliamphora ciliata. The sequence continues at coordinate 21,823 of JAUMHN010142948.1, forward strand.
ATATCTTATAACAACTCGGTTCATTACATAACAAGTAATATTTACTGCCTCAACCCAAAAATATTTAGGTATTTTGTGTTCATTTAGCATGGTTCGTGTCATTTCTTGTAAATATATATTTTTTCTCTCAACAATTCCATTTTTTTGAGGAGTTCAAGGTGTAGAAAAACTATGAGAAATTTCATTTTGGTCACAAAAATTTTTAACATCTTTATTTTTAAATTCTCCTCCTCTATCACTACGAATGTGTAGAATAGAATAGCCATTTTTATTTTGAATTTTTTTACAAAGTTATGGCAAATACATTATATACTTTATCTTTTGATGCAAGAAAAAAGACCCATGTATACCTTGAAAAATAATCAACTATAACAAAATATATGCTTTTCCTCCAAGACTTTGGGATTTCATAGGACCAAATAAATCAATATAAAGTAATTGTAGTGGCCTATTTGTAGACAATTCTTGTTTTTTTTTTTTTGAAACTTATTTTTGCCTACTTATCAAATTGGCAAGTATCACAAATTTTGTCTTTGATAAATTTAGTCTTAGGCAAGCCTTTGACCAAATCTTTCTTGACAAGTTTGGATAGGAGATCTATGCTAGCATGACCTAGCCTCTTATGCCATAACCAACTAGTTTCATTTACAGCAGAAAAGCATTTAATAGTTTGAGAATTTAAATTTTCAAAATCAATAGTGTAAACATTTTCAGATCTTTTTGTAACAAATAAAGCTTTATTACTTTCTTTGTTTTTAACAATACAAGTGTCATGTAAAAATTTTACACTATAACCTTTATCACATAGTTGACTAATACTAAGTTGATTATGTTTGAGACCGTCAACAAGGAGTACGTTATCAATACATAAGGTAGATTCCTTACCGACCTTACCTATACAATAATTGTACATTTTCCGTTGTCTCCAAAGGTTACATAACCTCCATCCTTGGGTGTTAGGCACAATAATTTTAACTTGTCGCCCGTCATATGTCTTGAGCATCCACTATCCAAGTACCATCTTTCTTTTGATGATGAGGATCTCAAGCATACCTACAAAACAGTTCAAGTGATTTTCTTTGGTACCCAAATCTTTTTGGGTCCTATAGGATTAGTGTTTTTTACTCTCCAAACTATTTTTGAGACACCATTATTTCTCTTTAGTGGGCAATCTAATTTAATGTGTCCCTTCCTTTTGCATTGAAAATAGATTACATTCTCATAGACATTTTTTGAAAATAAATTTGAAAAGCTCTTTGATTCTTTTACAAAATAATTTTTAGATTTAAGTTTTACT
>JAUMHN010143058.1:0-23114 GCA_032360265.1 Heliamphora ciliata
AAATTCGCACCGTAACTCCCCGCAGCCCCCGGGACCAACCCCGTATACTCCGATTAACCAAAACATGCATCATAACTCATATAAGCATATGAAGGTGAAAACGCCAACACGTGTACAAAACACCAAATATGCATAAATATGAAAATAAAACGGTACAGGGTCTCACAGACCCTGTGTGTATCTAGGCGATCCCACGATATCTGGGGGCTAGATACTGGACAGGAGTCTATAGTTGTGGCCTCTGTCCCTTGGTGACAGAGTCGGTACATAGGATCATACTCTTCTTTGCCGCGATGGTACATTCGGCGAGGGAACGATGTTTTTTATTACTGTTTTTTCTTAACTGTGGTTGGGTACTTGCAATGTTTGCATCACATGATTTTAAAGATGAAAATAGGGTTTTATGTAAATGAAACCGTTTTGGGAGACTTGTGGTCTGATGGGAAAACTTGAGGGTTTTGGATGGAAAACCTGTTTTGGTTTTGTGGTTGAGTTCGCTCCCACCATATGATTGAATATTCCTGCTTTACAGCTTATTATCTGTTTTCTATTGGGTTTTCGGCTCACAGGTGAGAATTTTCTGTAAAATCAGTTTCAGGTGATGATGTGGATGAGGAGTAGCATGGTGGTGCCAGCGGTGGCAGAAGACTTTTATATGCCCGCGGTGGCAGAAGCTTATTATCTGTTTTTGGTATGCCTGTTCCTGAACGCAGGTTTTGTACGCCATAAGGCGATATATTGTATGCATGTTGAACTGTTATCTTTATATTTATGAGAGATATCTTTGGTTAGGTTTTTATTTGTTTCAACAGGCGGATTTTAATGTATGAAAACCTATATTTTCATATAAATTGAATGTTTGGTGGATTTTCACGTGACCACGAGTTTTGGGGCGTGACAGCTTGAGTAGTGCGTGACCCCTAATGTCATCTTCCTTAGGAGAACCGAAGCTTGCAGAAGCCTATTCAACCATACACTAGTTCACATAATAAAATAAGCCCGATTGATCACATTTTACAGATTACTCCGCCGGGAATCGCACTCAAATCGTACTCCGAACGATCTTCGTAAATCCAAACCGATAATACCACTGCCGGGAATGGTCATCGAACAACCTGACACCAACAGACAATCGTCCACACCTGTCAACAGGTTCTGAATAACATCAAAACAAACCATTGGCGAGGCATAGAGCTCAGAGAGCATGCTCTAAACCCACCCAGCAGGCTAAACCACTTAACTAACTTCGAAACCCATTTTAAATAAATCGGGTGTGTGTAACCCAAACTGGTGAACCAAACCCATTGATTCACCGTGGAGATCCAACATCCGATGGCATACAAAACTACAATATCAATACTAACCTCGATCTGGTGGAGAGAAGAAGCATCCTCCAGATCACGCATCACCATGTTTTGTTGCGAGAATCCAACAGAACTCCTAAACTCACAGTACCAAGCTAGAAGATGCCACTTCCTCATCTTTGCAGAGTGATCGTCGTGAAAGCTTGGAAATGCTTTAGGATTTAAAAACCCCATCAACAGATCTTCTCCTCGCCTTAATCCAGATTCAGTGTCTTAGATTCACCTCACCATTGCGATGGGACTGTGATCCAGAGACACCTCGAATGGAGACAAAGAGTCGTAATGCAATCAGCCATAATGCAAAGCTCTATTGTCGCCTTAGGGAGAGCTCTCTAGAGAGAGAAGCTCTCCCCTCAAGGCTTACTTTGTGATAGTTACTAGTCAAAGATCTTTTGATATTGATTCCCATGAATCATGTCTAATGAAACTAAAATAATTGGTAATTGATATTGATTCCCATGAATCATGCCGAATGGAACCAAAACAACTGTTGATTGATATTGATTCCATGAATCATGTCCAATGAAAATTTATAGCCTACTAAAGCAATTGCTAATTGAAACTAATTCCAATGATTCATGCCAATTGAAAACATATATTTATTATAATGGCTAATTAATCCCTAATTTCATGCCTTAATTTTCTCTCTTCATTTCACTCCCCATCCTATAAATAGGACCATTCTTCTACTTTGAAAAATATAGAAAATAATACAATTCTCTCTCTCTCTCCAAAAGGCTCTTGTTTTGTGAGCTATTCTACTTCGATTGTGTGGTGCATTTCAGCTTTCCTCCATGCTGGGAAAGTCGAGACAAAGGCTGATTCTGGGCTGTTTTATCTTGGGGACAGCATGACTGCAACTACTTGCACAGAGAGGGTAGAGCCGCGAAACGTCTTAAAGAAAGCGACCTAGTTAATTAATTACCCAAACAAAGAAAGCGACCTAGTCCGCGACTCATCCCACATCCCGACACTTTTCGTTATGGTATTTGAGATTGTTTATTCAAACAGTCCGCAGGTAATTCGTCCTTATTTTTTAGCTTCAGTTCCAACAATTTTAATACGTATTTTTTAATGAAAATCGAAATCAAACACATCATCAACACCAACATCAACAAACCCTTCAAGTTTGAAGAACCATTTTTCAAACATTGGAAACAAAAGCTGTTCTTTTATCTTACTTCACAAAAGCTTGCCTCTCTTTTTCATTTTATAAAACCCACTGTTACCGACCCACCCATAACCCAAAATCAAGATGAGATTTCAAAATAGTCTTAACAGGATTATCTTTGCAAGAAATTTCATTTTAAAGGCCCCATCCGATGACCTTTATGACTACTATCCTTCATTCAATTCAGCCAAAGATGTTATGGATTTGCTTTAGAAAAAATATGACACTCAGGAGGCTAGGTCCAAAAAATATGCTGTTAGTCATTATCTTAAATTTCAAATGGATGACGATAAATCTGTGGTGACCCAGTCTCATGATTTACAAAAAATTGCACATGAAATTATTTCTAAGGGTATGTCTATCGATGAACAGTTTCAAATTGCAGTGCTCATCGATAAACTGCCTCCCACTTGGAAAGAGTTCTCCCTGGAGAGCTTGATTGTACAACTTTGAGTTGAGGAAGAGGCCCGAAAACAAGATTTGAAAGAAGAGGTTCACCTTGTTTCAAACAAAAGGAACCAAAGCTCGGCTATCTTTTTTTTTGGTAATTAATTGTAATATAAAAGAAAAAAAACTACATGATTACAAGGGGCATACCCCAAAAAATTACATGATTATCACTAGGAGCCTACGTCCTACACATATAAAATAAATAAAACCAAACCCCCGCTCTAAGCGGGGAAAAGCTAACAATAAAGCATATTCCACGCACAACCGGTGTGGATAGAAGAAAAAAACCTACGTACAAGTCCGCGCACAACCCGCACGGATAAAAAAGCACCAAAATACAAACAGATGATAGAACCAATAAACATGTCAAAATACTAAAAAACTTCTAATTCCTACTGAAGATTGACTCCCGCAAAAGGTAATAGGCTCCAAGATTCAAACAGGGACAAGAGAAAAAAAGAAATCCAGCACATAGAACTGGTCATGCAAACCCAAAAATTACATAAAACCTACTAAAGCTTGGCTCCTCAAAAGGCACCAATCCTCGAATACCAAGGATCTAACTAAGGTAAGGAGCAAATCCCAAAACCCAAGCAAGGTAAACTTAGTCTCTTAGTGATAGTCGCACTTCTCAACTAGGGAGAAAATGATAGAGTCGAGATCACCCCGCTGAAGTAAAAAAATAAGTCCATTTCAAAGTGAGTTCCTTAAATCAAAAAGGACAACCTAATGGGAACCAGTAAAAGTCAAAGAGTAAAATGCCATTGGTAGATGGGTCCTTAGCCAGCCAAGAGGAAGCATCAAACAGATCAGCTCTAGAAACTCCAGCTTAAAACCTGCCAACGCAAAGACCAACATCCCCTGCACACAAGGTCGCTAAACAGAAACGGTGGGAGGCCCCAACAAGTTAGCAAAGCAATAGGCTGAATATCCCCGAAGAATCCAGTAAAGAGAAACCCTAGGCCATCCCAAAAAGAACTCTCCCATTAGATCCAAACGAAGCAGACCAATAGCTACATCCCTATTCCAAGAACCACCAAAAATCCACACCAAAAGAGGCAAGTCCAACACCTATATGTGCACTTGCCCAACTAAACACACTTAAAAACAATTCCAAAGTCCCCCCACTGCTAAAAATCGATATTCAGCAAAGTAACGATGGGTCCCATATTCCAGCTTGTACTTCACACAAAAGGACCAAAACCCGTGTGCAGCACCTGGTAATTGCAAACCACCAAAGCAGTTGTAAGCTGCACACCTGCTAAACACCAATTACCTGATTGAACAAGCCAAGGTCCAAACACATGTCCCAATACAACACAGAGGCTCTGTCAAGACTGGAAGCCTACTTTACCATCCATGATTAATGTGTGTGCCCACAAACCACAACCGGTTTAAAGCAGCTAGGGTTACTCCAAACGCGCGGGCCAACACACACTACATCATAGCATATCAAAGAAGCACTCAGCTCTAGTGCACAGCTAGCTTCCACAAAACAACGTAACATCTGACAAATTTGGCCACCGCTCTCCATACTAACAAATGGCGCAGATTTGGGAACCTACCATGCGCTCTTCCAGCGCATGTGTATCTTCTTCTTCTCCATTCAACGTTGCCACCAAAGCCGACCAAAATTAACTCTCTGATTGCTGAATAAACAATAATCAGATTTTAACTCAAGAACATAAATCTTTCAAACCAGTGCACTACTAGAAATCAATAGAGCTCACGCTCCAGGTAACACGTATAATCACAACTTCGTCTTCCCTAGGTATTAAACAAGGGAATCAACACTCCAATCGAAAAGAAACCTGTGCTGGAGATACACACCAGATCTGATCAGTTTTCCATTTAAGAATGGGAATCCACCATTATCTCATATTTTAAACAAAATTATCCTGTTAGTACCCAGACTTTATAGCTAATTTTTATAGAAATCGGCACATAGAATTCAAAAACCAGGTGGTTTGGAAGAATCCACCCAGCACAAGCCCGCGTGTGAATCCAAATCATCTTCTCTAACTCACAACTCGAACTTCAACCACGCCATGTTAACCGAAAAGTCAGCGACATCATAGCACCGAAAATCCCAATCAACCGAGACAGTTACCAATTGCAAGCAGTTACCAAAGAGCATCATGGATGTTTTTTAAGATGCAAAAACATAACCCAAGTTGCTCCATATGACAACCCACAAAAAAAACTCCATCTTCAATTCGTTAGAAACCACATCCAATAATCAGAACCATGACCGTAGATAAATCAAAATATCAATAATCATCCAAGATCTGATTTCAATGGTGATCAATCAGTTGTCAGGAGTAGTTCCGAATCTAGCGTGCTCCGGACATGGTGGATTTCTTGTTTTTAAAAGGTCATATGTTTAGATTTGGTGCATTTCCAGCAAATCGGAGTGTTCCCTTGTATCGGATTTCAAGCTAGTGAAGACAAAGTTGGGTGTACACGCGCTATTTGGAGTGTGAGGTTGCTGTTATTGGGAGTTTCACTGGTTTGGCAGAGCTTAAGCAGTGCTATAGTAGTTGATCTATGAACACCATTCACGATTTTGTGAAACAATACAGTGGTTTCTCAAATCGTGGGCGGTTGGGCGCACGCCGTTGGCAACGGACCCGCTATCCCACATTTTTTTTGCCGCACTTGTGCGTTAATGGTGGACCCCACTGAATGGGTTGGCTTCCAAGTGGAGTGTGGGCCCCTTTCAGTGGGTTCTGGTAGCCATGTGCGTGTAAACCATGGCTGTTCGTGCTATTCGATGGTTGTGTATTGTTCCCACTTAGAAACTAGCGGTTTGTCTTAAACTATGGGCTAGGAAACCATGGGTTGAAATTAATGTTCCCACTTGTTCAGATAGTGGGACCCGTTCGTGGTTTAAGTTTGGCGCCTTCAGTGGCTTAAGAGATTTGCTTTTGAGAAATGGGACCCACGGTGAGATTGAAAAGGCTGAAATCGTGGGGCTGTTTTGTTTGGACACTAGCGGTTTGCATCTAAACCGTGGACACTAACGAATAGATTTCAAAAGCCACATGATAGATTCTATTGTACGTTGGTGTTGTGGGCCCACGAGTCATTGCAAATGGATGGCTTGGTGGGCAAGGAAGATAAATTACAAAGATGGTTATAGTTTGGTGATTGTCATTGAGTTTTGTTTTGATTCTCATTTGTTCTTATTATATCTTTATATTGTTTTGGAAGTATTTAATTTTTTACTTGCTAAGACGCGAAGATGAGCTCGATGGTTTTTTGAGCGAAGGTTTTCCTGCGTAGAGAACCAGTTTCTTTGACTTCTTTAGCTTGTGGGGTTTTGATGCTTTTTGAGATAGTTTGGGGATCGATTTGATTTCTGAGGAGTTTTTGGGGTCGGTTATTTATGTGGCCATGGGTTATGATGCCTACTTTTGGCTGGACCACCACCTTGTCTCATGTCGATGTCTTATTCTTTTGTTCTTGTTTGAATTTCGGAGCCTATTATCCTTTTAGGAGCCAATCTTTAGCAGGAATTAGGAGTTTTAGTAGTCTGGTTTGCTGTTGAGTTTTGGTCCTTTGTTTGTACTTTGGTGTTCTTGTCCTATCCATGCAGGTTATGCATGGAATTTGTTTAATTCGGAGTTCTCCCGTTGTCAAGCAGGGGTTGGGTGTGTTTTGTTATTGTGTTATTAGGTTTTTTGTTTCCTTTTGGATATGTTGGTAAGTGATGTGACAACCTGGGGAATGCCCCTTGAAAACATGTACATTTTTCTTTTTCTTTTATGTTACAATTAATTACCCAAAAAAAAGAACCAACCTCAATTATGCCATGTCCGAACCCTTCTTCAATGCCTTAGTTCCCCCCTTTGAAGTCGCAAGAAAAAATAGGAAAGCCAAACCAGAACCAAAAGAATCAAAGCGGAAAGCCCTATCATAACAAGAAATAACCCCCTTCAAGCTCGGCTCGAAACACGGATTCTATACAATTGGAGTGTTACAATTGTAACAAGCCTAGGCATATATGGCTCGGAACTGCTGGATCAAGAGGAGTCGTGTTCCACAGGCACACTTGACCGAAGAGCCACTTGTGGCTATGATATTAAAAGTTAATCTGATAAGTGGATCCGAAGGGTGGTGGATAGACACTGGTGCCTCTCGCCATGTTTGCTTTGATAGTTCCCTATTCAAGAGCCATTTTGAGGCGGACAACAAGAAAGTGTTGTTGGGCGATTCCCACACCACTAAGGTACTTGGGACTAGGGAGGTGGAATTGAAGTTTACTTCTGGAAGGACTAACACTCCAAAAGAAGTCTTGCACACTCCAGCAATGAGAAAGAATCTTGTCTCCGGATATCTCCTCAATAAGGCCGAATTTACCCAAACCATAGGAGTTGACCAGTATATTATTACTAAAAATGAAATGTTTGTGGGAAAGAGATATGCTACTGATGGCATGTTTAAACTCAATATTGAAATGAATAAAACTACTTCTTTTGCCTATATTATTTGTTCTATTAAGGTTTGACATACTAGATTTTGTCACGTTAACAAGAAATTAATTAAAAATATGAGTACTTTAGGTTTTATTCCTAATATTACTTTAAATGATTTTGAAAAATGTGAATCATGTAGTTAAGACAAAATCACTAAGAAATCACATAAGTCAATTTTTTGAGAATCTAAAATTCTAGACTTAATACACTTTGACATTTGTGAACTTGATGGAATTTTCACTAGAAATAAAAAAAATATTTTATTACTTTTATTGATGATTGTTCAAACTATACAATTTTATTGACTGTTTATTATGTATTAAATAGAATTCCTAATTTAAAGTCTCAAATCTCACCTTATGAATAATGGAAAAATAAACCCATTGTGTCTTATTTTAAAGTTTGGGGCTACCTAGCATATGTTCGTATACCTGACCCTAAAGGGTCAAAACTTGCTAATAGAGCCTATGAATGTGTTTTTATTGGATATGCAATTAACAGTAAGGCTTATAAATTTTTCGATATAAAGAATAATGTGATCATTGAATCAATTAATATTGATTTTCATGAAGAAAAATTCATTACCTAAAAAAAAATTCCCTTTTAAATTAAGAAATAGTGGGGGTACTAATTCTGATATTACCCTACCAAGACCAGATGAACCTAGAAACTTGAACTATAGAAATGATGACATAGAACCTAGGAGGAGAAAGAGAGTTCGCACCTCCAAGGACTATGGTCCTGATTTTTATACCTTTTCTATAGAGGGTGACCCCACCACTCTTCAGGAAGCTTTGTCTTCCCCAGACACTAACCTTTAGCAAGAAGCCATTAATGATAAAATGGATTCACTAGAGTCCAATAGAACCTAAAAGCTGACAGACTTACTTTCTGGCTATAAAACCATTGGTTGTAAATGGGTATTAAAAATAAAACAAAAACTTAATGGCTCGATTGATAAATATAAAGCCAGACTTGTAGCTAAAGGTTATAGGTAAAGAGAAAACATAGATTTCTTTGACATGTACTCTCTAGTGACAAGAATTACTTCTATTTGTTTTTTTTTAGTAGTTAATTTGGGGAAGGGGAGACCCCAGGGTTTGAACCCTGGGGGTAAGTGGGGCAAAGGCCAGCCCTGGTCAACGGATCCAAGTTTTATTTGCTATTGCTGCTATCCATAATTTGATTGTACACCAAATGGATGTAAAAATGGCTTTTTAAAATGGTGACTTAGAAGAAAAGATTTATATAGACCAACCTGAGAGTTTTATTGTCCATAGACAAGAACCAAAGTGTGTAATTGAATAAATCTCTATATGGTCTAAAGTAGGCACCTAACCTAAATAATGATATGACAAATTTAATACTTTAATGATATCAAATGGTTTTAAAATCAACGAAAGTGATAAATGTATTTACTACAAATTTGAGAATCATGTATGTGTCATTATTTGTCTGTATGTTGATGACCTGTTGATATTTGGTTCTAATATATCAATCGTAACTAGAACTAAGTCGTTGTTAAGTCAAAATTTCGACATGAAAGACTTAGAAGAAGCTAATGTAGTCTTGGGAATTCAAATTACTAGGTTTGAACACGGAATCTCTCTTAATAAATCTCATTACATAGAAAAGATTTTGAGAAAATACAACTACTTTGATTGTAAACCTGTTTACACTCTTTTTTATTCTAGTGTTAAGTTATTTAAGAACACTGGTGATAGTACCAAATAATCTGAGTAAACTAGCATTATTGGTAGTCTTCGGTATGCTACTGACTGTACTAAACCTGATATTGCTTACGTTGTTGGAGTTTTATGCAGGTTTACAAGTAGGCCTAGTATAAAGCATTGGTATTCTATTGAAAGGGTCATGCGGTATCTAAAAAGAACCATGAACCTAGGATTACACTATGAAAAGTTTCCCGCTGTCCTAGAATGATACAATGATGCCGATTGGAACACTCTTTCAGATGACTCTAAGGCAACCAGCAGATATGTTTTTAACATAGCTGGGGGTGCGGTCTCCTGGAAATCCAATAAACAAACTATCTTGGCACAGTCTATGATGAAGTCTGAGATGATAGCGCTAGTTGTTGCTAACGAGGAGGTAAGATGGTTGAGAAACCTACTATCAGATATCCCTTTATGGTAAAGACCGATACCAACCATACTAATCCACTATGATAGTACCGTGGCTATTGTAAAAGCTCAGAACCATTATTATAACGGCAAGAGATGACAAATATGTCGTAAGCATAGCACAATGAGAGTGCTACTCACTACTGGTGCTGTTAAAGTGGATTATATACGAACTGATGAGAACCTGACCGATCCTTTAGCTAAAGGACAAGCACGAGAAAAGGTGTGGAACACCTCAAAGGGGATGGGGTTAAAGCCCGTTGAGAAATAAGTCACTTGTGATGGATACCCAACCTATGAACTGGAGATCCCAAGAAATAGGTTCAAAGGGATAAACAAGTCACATAGTGATATGCTATGAATCATGCTAAAAGAATTATACTCCGAGTCCATTCCCTAAGAAGCATGATATCTTGAAGAGAGAAAAAGGTTGAGTTACCTTATAACTCTTAATGAGTTCTATAGCTCTATGTGGAGTGGAGTACCTACGCTATAGTAGTACTCTTAATAGACTCACCTATATGACTGTGAAAGTGGGGCCGCTTTCTATGAGAATTTTGGGCAAATTCTCTATAGCATTCATTAAATCGGGATATAAGCACATGGATGTAATGTGCTGGCTTGAAACACCACACAAGAAGAGCTATGCATGTTGTGCGTTCGAACCTAGAGTTCAAGACTTAAAGTCACTCTATATTCCATCTGAAGCATCTTTACTACGTAAGAGTTCAAGTCGAAAGACACCCTTACTTATGCATATCTTCATATTCTATTGCTCACGGAACATGTTTTTAAAAAAAATACAAGTGGGGATTGTTGGGTTTATAGTGTATTTATGAAAAATCTCCTTTTGGTTTCATTTAAACCGGGTCAAAGATCTTTTGATATTGATTTTCATGAATCATGTCGAATGAAACTAAAATAATTGCTAATTGATATTGATTCCCATGAATCATATCTAATGGAGCCAAAACAATTGTTGATTGATATTGATTCCATGAATCATATCCAATGAAAATTTATCGCTTACCAAAACAATTGCTAGTTGATACTAATTCCCATAATTCATGCCAATTGAAAACATATATTTACTATAATGGCTAATTAATCCCTAATTTCATGCCTTAGTTTTCTCTCTTCATTTCTCTCTCCATCTTATAAATAGGACCCTTCTTCTACTTTGAAAAATATAGAAAATAATATAGTTCTCTCTATCTCTAAAAGGCTCTTGTTTTGTGAGCTACTCTACTTCGATTGTGTTGTGCATTTCGCCTTTCCTCCGTGCTGGGAAAGTCGGGATAGAGACAGATTCTAGGCTGTTTTATCCTAGGGATGGCGTGGTTGCAACTACTTGCACAGAGATGGTAGAGCTGCGAAACGTCTTAAAGAGAGCGACCTAGTCTGTGACTCATCCTACCTCCAGCCACTTTGCGTTATAGTATTTTAGATTGTTTATTCAAATAGTCTGTAGGTAATCTGTCCTTTTTTTTTGCTTCGGTTCCAACACTTTTTCTCTCCAAGACTTTGATGAACACTCAAGAAACTTAAATCTGGTTCCTCTCACTATATATTACCGAAAATGAAGAAGACTAAGGGAGGGATTGGTGCTCAATTTATAGGGGAAGAAGTTAGTGGATGCAATCATGCTTTAGAAGCTTTATTTTTGAAGTCTTTTTGGTCCATTGGTTACATGGCATGGGGAAAAAGATTAGGAAATGACTTTTTTTTAATTACCCAAAAAAAAGGATTTCGGCTATGCTCAATTTGGGGAAGAAAAATTCAAATTTTGCATTAATTTGGGGCTTAAACTAGGTTTTTGTACCATATTTTTTTGGGTAATTAATTTGGGGAAGGGGAAACCCCAAGGTTTGGACCCGGTGGGTAAGTGGGACAAAGTCAGCCCTGGCCAACAGAGCTAAACCACCACTTAGTTTTTGTGCCATATTGTGCAAGAAAACGCTAAAACATTTAATTTGGTGTAACTTTTTGGTATTCCTACCTACTAAAACATGTTATTTTAGTAAGTTTATGATTAATTTAGTATTTTTTTGGTAATTATTTAAATATTAATTTAGTATCCCCGTGAATTATCATAATTTTTATAGAAATTGATTAAATAGGTGTAGGTTTTTTAGTCAAATTAAATTAGTTTGACAAGAATTGACCTTTTGACTTATTTTAGTGTGTAAGAACTTTAATAATAATTTGTTTGCTTTTGTTGGCTTATAATATTATATTATTATGTGTTTTACTTATTTAAAAAGTCTTGAGTCATAATAATACATGATTTGTACAATTGTTTTTTATTTTTAAGCTTAACAATTACAAAAAGTGACTTTTTTGGAACATATTCCAATGTGGCCGGCCACTTAAGGGTATTTTTGTAGACAATGATAGTGAATATAGCTTACTTAAGAAGATTGGTTAATCTTCTGCTAATTTGCTTAACCTTAGTCACTTTATACTAACTTGAGTTTAGGTGATTTGGTCACCAAGTTGGGCACAAATTCTTAGGGGGGGCGGCTACTTGAGTGCTCTCTCTCTCTCTCTCTCTCTTAAAAAATAAATAATTCTCTTTATTTAATTGTTGGAGAAATTTGGGTATTTTCTCATAAGTTTGTTTCCATGACTTTTCGGACTTAACTCTTGCTTTAGATGACTTGGATTTATAAATTTGAATTCTTAATCTCAATATTAGGGTTTTAATATATATTTATGTGCGGGTCTCACTCCTTCCCGGGTCTCGGGCTTGAGTAAGTTAAACTGTTGGGTTGGCTCTTCTTGCCGAAATTAGGTTCGAGATTTTGTTTGTTTTGAAACGTACTTTCTTTTCTATTCGTTTTTTTTTTGTAATTAATTGTAATATAAAAGAAAAAGAAAAATACAGGTGTACATGGAACAAACCCCGGGTAATTACATAAGAACAATATAGGAGGAAACCTCCTACAACCAAAGTTACCCCTAAAAACATAAGGCCCTAAAACCAAAAAAGACCTCACCCTTGCTTAAAAGCGGGGAAATTATCAACTAAGCATGCTCCATGCACAACTCATATGGATAGGGAAAGAAACTACTGCTGATCCAAAACACTACTATTATAGCAAAACCAAATATACAATACAAACCAAGTCAAGTGGTAAAGCCAGCAGCCAACAGTAACAGGCGGACCCAATTGTAACCTTGTCAACATGAACCGAGCATCTCGAATAGGCACCACACTCCAAGGTGCAGGAGGAGACACCTCAAACATGTAAGAAGGGTGAAAGGAAAGCCCAAACAATGGCATACAGGATCACCTCAAAACTCCTCAAAAGCCGCTGCCTAAGCAACAATATACAAATAGGACCAAACAACTAACAAGGCCAAAGAAAACCACAGACCCAACCAAGGAACTCAGCCGCATAGAGATAGTCACACTCCCCAAACCATGGGAGGAAAAGATAGAGACAAGAAACCTTAGCTAGTGATAGCAGAAAACTATTTCAGAGTTAGTTCCTTAATCTAGCCAACCAAAATAAACACAGCATCACAAATAAGCAACGCTCTCTGGTGTGTGACAGGAACGCTCTCCTGATGTGGAAGGAGGGAAAGATAAGCACCAAGCTCACAAAAGAAACATGAAAAGAGGCCAAAACACACAGCAGAACATGGCTCCCCACAACCCCTACTCTCCTAAGAGGATTTACCAAAGAACCTCTAGAAACTAAGAGAATACCCAAACCTCTAAGCTCAAGAGGTCGAAGGGGCTTGTCTTCTAACCAATTAGGTAAACTGACATAGCCTGAGCAAGCGAAGAAAACAGAATCTCCACAGCAAAAAAAAAGGCTCTAACAATAGAGCCCCCAAGGATCAAACCACGGGTCCAAAGAACAACCAAAAGGGAACCAACAAAGGTCTATGAGTAAAGTACCAGGGGTAGATGGGCCCCTAGCCAGCTAAAAGAAGTAACGACAGATCAGTCCCAGAAAACTCAAGCTCAAAATTGGCCAACACAAATTACCAACCCATCCTGCGCATAGGGTTGCCAAACATAAGCGACGGGAGACCCTACAAGTCAGTAGTAAATAATGGGCAGATCATCCCTAGAGAATCTGGCTTAGAGACAACCAAGGCCATCCCAAAGGAAACTCTACCATCGGATCCAAACAAAGCAGGCCATCAGCTAGACCCCACTCAAAGAACCACCAAAAGACCCTACCAAAGGTACCTAGCTAGAAGTACAGATAGAATCTCATCCAAACCAAAGCAATCTTAGCTCCTCAGTAAGGCCACACACACCCCGGCTGCAAAGGGGGAAAGAATAGGATATAAGAAAGCTCGAATAAGAAAGAACCAAAAAGAACTTTCAATTGGGGTACCAGGGAGTCGTCCAAAGAGACCTGAATTCAGATGTACCCAACTAGGACTAACGAATAAGCCCCGCGGATTTCACTTGCAAAATTTCCACTAAACCACCAAGGATCCATCCTTAGCGTAGAATCTAATTCCAATGAGCGTGGGCCCAAAAATCACACGCTACCCACCAATAAAGAAGGTATAACAACCACGATTTTGCCAAACCCCTTACAAACCATGGGTTTGCAATCAAAAACCAACCCGTAGTTTATTAAAAACCATTCTTGGGCTCCACCACTACCTAGTCTGAGACCTTCCCCACATGCAAATTAATTGAATACGAGCCCACCACTACGGTCAAACCCATGGACTAGATTGCCCAGTCACACCCAGGCGCGTGAGTCATCTACATCTTCCTTCCAAGCAACCGATAGAGATGACCGTTGTCGGTGGACCTTGGCCGACCTAGACAACCACGAATCGACCATGGCGATGGACGCCGACGACATCGAAACGCTCGAGATGTTCGGCGAAGGCCCAAACGTCGTCTACAACAAGATCGCCAACGTCGATTTCTTTAACGCCTTTGAAGACGATTGCGACGACACCGACACCAACTAAACTCACTGCCTTCGCCTCTGCAAGCCAAACACGCTTCCTGAGCTACGAAATGGCTGAACTAGCGTCTCACATGCTAGAAACATCCCACCAATAGGAGCCCGAACTTCATCTCAAAACCCAGGAACATTTGGATCTTCGGTGACAGACTAAAGAATGAGTCTGTTGCGAGAATCTAACAAAGATCCCAAACTTATGGAACATTAGGTGTTTGAGGCAAAAACTGTCAAGATCATTATTTTTTTAAAAACGATTATCAATAAAAAATTAACTGGACAGGCAAAACGGGCTCCAGATAAAAATTTTGATGTCGAACGATTAAAAATAAATTCGTGCAACCAAAGTTAATTTAGATGAATACCTCTTGTCGATCTAATCTTCAACTACGATTTGACATCCATGCATAACAAAGAAATGATATACATACATTGCTCATAAAGATTCTCATAAAATGAAAAATTAATTTTACTAAAATAAAATTAAATACTAAAAATATAGTTTTCAGTATACCAAGGCTAACAATCTCCCAGTTATACTCAAAACCATGCTGCTATACATCTGACTCCCGTGTTCTCTACATGACTATCAAAAGTCTTAGCCGGTAAACTCTTTGTGAATTGTTCTGCAAGGTTGTCACCTGATGCAATCTTGGTCACAGCAATATCACATTTTTGTACAATTTCTCGTATCAGGTAATACTTACGCTCAATGTGCTTGCCTTTTTTATGGACCCTTGGCACCTTCGAGTTTGCAACCACTTCGCCATTGTCACAGTAAAGTGTAATAGCTAACTGAACAGAAGGCCTCATTGGCTGCTTCAGAAGCTGCCACATACTCGGCCTCCATGGTGAAATCAGTAATGCAGGACTGCTTGATACTCCTCCAACTTATAGCTCCACCTCCTAAGGTAAACACATATCCTGAGATAGACTTACGGGAATCCCTATTAGACTGGAAATCTGAGTCTGTGTACCCCAAAGGTACTAGACTGTCTGTCTGATAAACCAACATATAATCCTTAGTCCTTTTTAGGTACTTGATTATACTCTTTACCGCAGTCCAATGCTCCTACCGTGGGTTAAACTGGTATCTGCTAACCATGCCAACGGCAAAACAGATGTCGGGTTTAGTGCAAGGCATAGCTTATATGAGGCCTCCTACAGTCGAAGCATAAGAAACCGCATTTATCTTCTCTATCTCATCAGGTGTCTTAGGACACTGATTTTTGGATAGAGTGATTCCATGCCTGAAAAGAATAAACCCTTTCTTAGAATTCTGCATGCTAAAACGAGCAAGGATATCATCGATATACTTTTCTTGTGATAAGCCTAACATCTTTTGTTTCTAATCTCGCATAAGTTTGCTCCCAAGAATGTGATTGGCTTCTCCTAAGTCCTTTATATCGAACTGCCCAGATAACCATACTTTAATCGTAGATAATGCCCCAACATCATTTTCGATGAGTAAGGTATCGTCTATATAAAGTACTAAGAAGATCACCACGCGTCCGTCACGCTTCTTGTACACACATGACTCATCCGAACTTTGATCAAAATCATAAGATTTTATAGCTTGATCAAATCGAGTGTTCCAAGACCTCGATGCCTGCTTAAGTTCATAAATAGATCTCTTAAGCTTACACAACATGTGTTCCTAGCCCTTTGCAATGAATCCATTTGACTGTATCATATAGATACATTCGTCAAGACTTCCGTTAAAAAAAGCTGTCTTGACGTCCATTTGCCAGATTTCGTAATCAAAATGTGCGGTAATGGATAAGAGAATCTGGATAGATTTAAGCATGGCTACTGGCGAAAAAAATTTCTCATAGTCGATCCCTTCTTTCTAAGTGAACCCTTTAGTAACAAGCCTAACTTTGAAGGTTTCAACCTTTTCGTCTACTCCTTTCTTTCTCTTGTAGATCCATCCACTTGCATTCAATGGGTTTTATCCCTTATAGTAGTTCGACAAGTTCCCAGACTTGATTGGAATACATAGATTCCATCTCTGAATTCATAGCCCTTTGCCAAATATCTGCATCTTTGTCTTGCAGTACTTCATTGTAGTTACAGAGCACGGTATCCGGTTCTGCCGGGATCTTATCAAAAGACTCTCCCAAGAACATATACCGGTCAGGTTGATGAACAACTCTCCCACTACGACGAGCCACTACCTGTGTCTGTGTACTAGCAGTAACAGGTTGTGTAGAATCTGACCCCTGTGCATCAGCACCATGTTCTTGATTTGCACCTGTCTTGATAATCCTCCCACTACGACTAGGTAATAAAATATCAGTGACTTGTAGTTTCTCTTCCGTTCTACTGGTATTTCCTCTCAGTTCTTCCAGAACAATTTTGCTAGTGGGCCTGTGGTCCATAATATAATCCTCTTTCAAGAATTGGTCATTGGTGCAAATAATGGCCTTCCGATCCTTAGGATTATAAAATAGACCACCCTTCGTTCCCTTGGGATACCCCACAAAGAAGCAGACTTCTGTCCCCAGTTCCAACTTACCCGCGTTCCCTTTCAGTACATGTGCTGGACACTTCCAAATTCGAATATATTTCAGACTAGGCTTACGCCCGGTCCACAATTCTGTGGGAGTAGAAGGTACTGACTTAGAAGATACCAAGTTCAGAATGTAAGCCGCTGTCTCTAAAGTGAGTCTCCAAAACGTATTTGGTAAACCTGAATAACACATCATTAATCTTACCATTTTAATAAGAGTCCTATTCATTCTTTCTGCTACACCATTCTGCTGAATTGTACCAGGTGCAGTCAACTGGGATGTATTCTCCTATGATAGCAAGTAGTCCTTAAACTCTCCAAAGAGGTATTCCCTACCATGGTCGAATCGTAGTGATTTGATACTTTTACCCAGACGCTTTTCCGCCTCCGCCTTGAATTCTTTGAATTTCTCAAAATATTCAGACTTACGGTGCATCAGGTAATGTATCCATACCTTAAGTAGTTATAAATAAATCTGATGAAAAACTCAAAGCCACCTCTAACCTAGATTGTCTAGAACCACATACATCATAATAAACCAGTTCCAACGGTTCTTTAGCTCTATAGCAATTGGCCAAAAATTGTCTCTTGGTCATCTTACCCTCTAAGTAAGATTCACAAACTGGAAGTACCTCTACTTCCAATGAACTCAAAGGTCCATCTGCTACCAGTCTATTTATTTTTTTTAGATTAATATGATCCAAGCGTAACTGCCAAAGAAACGTTTGGTTCATTAAAGAAGGAAACTTTATCTTATATGGTAAATTAGACATGTTATTCATTTCAGTTAGTTGCAGTGTATGAGAGATTTGAGTAATAATATAAAGATTATCCACCAATGTACCAGAACAGAGAACCCGTTTATTATCTTTAATAACCACAGAGTTATTAAAATAAATAAAATATCCGCCTTTAGCCAATCCAGAAACGGAAACTAACTTCCTTCTAATGGCAAGTACATAAAGACAATCTCTCAATATTAAAACCTGATCTCTACCAAAACTGAAAGTGATATATCCTACTGCAACTGTGTTACCTTTGTATTATTGTCCATATGCAAGTAAAACTCCCCATCAATAAGTTGTCGAGTTTTTTGGAACCCCTGTAATGAATTGCAGACATAATTAGGGGCTCCCGTATCTACACACCAGGTACGGATAGATAACACCACTAAACATGTTTTCACAACTAGTGAACATAAATTACCGTGTTTGTTCTGCATTCTAAGAAATACTGGACATAGCTTTTCTAGTTCCGAGTCTGGTTGCAGTAAAAACATATGTCTTTCGGGTTTTTCACATCAATCCATGGCCCACTAACTTTCTTGAAAAATGTGTCTTTCTGTTTCTGACCCTTTTTCTTTCTCGTGCCTTTTGGCACCAAGGAGGAACTTTTTTTTGAAACAGACACATTTCATGCTTTTGAAGGAATACCATTTGTAGTTAAAGTTATATCCAAGTTACATTTTCAGTTATCATAATTTGGTCCCGATAGTTTATTTTCTTTGAATATTGAAGCGAGTTAGATGAAATTCATTTTAATCTTAAGAATTACATAATTAAAAAAATGTTAATTATGATGTGCAAAACTTTAAATTTATTTTAATTTAGTTCTTTCTACCATTTTAAATTAATTTGCCAGCAGCCTGGTAACCTATGAATAGCGTGCCACGTTGGGTGGACGTTTACTATCCATCATAAGACCAGACAGGCCAATTCCTTTTAATTTTACAATCTAACCAACTGACCATGCTAAGTAAAATTAAATTGCTAACATAACTTCGGTCTAGTGTATAATAGCAGTGACTCAGTTGGAGAGGATACTATTGTATACAGTTAAGTGTTAACCATCACCTAATCCCAAATTAATCGCTTCGCAATGAACCCTTCAGTTGGAGAAGTGATCCACACTAACAATTATCTCGAATTATCCCTAAATAAGCTTTGTACCGGCGATACCACAATTAATCTGTCCATTTGGGAGGAAGGCCTTACAGCCGAGACGCATGATTCAATTGCATTGCCTACAAATTGGTGAAGGAAACCGCGAGATTTATCTGTGAATAAATTTTCTCTTCCACTTAAATTTTTAAAATATTTTTTAGGGTCATAAAAATCCGTTTAATTAAAATAAATTTATTAATTTCAAAAGTCACACGATCTGAAAGAATCAAACATCTTTCCGTGTACACGATTTCAAATATTCTGATTTATCAAACCATCTTTCGAAAGTCACACGATCTGAAAGAATCAAGCATCTTTCCGTGTACAAGATTCCACAGATTTTGGTTTATCAAACAATCTTTTCGTGTTTAAATGCGTAACAAATAAAATTTAATAAATACGCAGTTTTTTCTCCAGCTTTTCAACTAAGGGAGTGATTAAAGACATTTATTTATTTTATTTTTCGTTCCATAGTTTTTTGAAAAATAATAATTTATTTTGACTAAATATTTTTTCATTTAATTAATTCAAAATTCAGAATTAATTTTTACGTTTTTCAAAGATATCTAATTTTAAAAAAATAATCTTTAAACGTGATATTTTATAAAAAAAAAATATCTAAAGTTTTTCCATTTAATTAAAATTCATTAATTAAAAAAAACTTAATTTTATATTTAATTACAAAATATTTTAATTAAAATCGAATATTCGAATTAATTAAATTAACAAGATAAACAAAAACCAATATTTATCATCCATACAGCTAATAAAAAATAAATGCAAGATAAATATCCCGATTTTATGATCCGATTGAAACTCTTAAAGAGTTTCAGTCTCCTGTCGAAGATAAGTTTTCAGTCTCCTGCTTGCATTAGAATTCCTTTTAATCAAGGAGTCCTTGTTATGCTTGAACTAAAGCATTAATCCAAAATCAACCGAAACAGCGTTGGAGCTCGCTACTGCTGCTGGAATTGCTGCGGTTTCAGTGTTGGAAAAAAACACTGCTGTTTGGATTGAAAAATCGGTTGGGACTTGTTTGTTTCAAAACCACCTAGAATTACTCGAAACAGTCGCCCTTTATTGGTTGCTGCGGTTTGCTGAAGCTTAGAAACCGCTTCAGCGATTGGAAATTACGCCCATTGTTTAGATGGAAACCTCCCTTGAAAAGTGCCGTGTTTGGCGCTGACTTGCACTTTGGGTGATGCGCCTTCAATTGCTTTGGGAAAATTGTTGCAACACTATTGGGAATCGGTTGCTTTAAAAAATATATCACCAAAACTGAAACTGTTTCAGTGGCCTTGGAATTGAAAAATCGCAGCTCTTTTTGCGCCAATTGGGTTTGGAGATTGCGCTGCTTGAAAAACCAACTTTGACGGATGAAACCGCAACTTGCTTGGTTTCTCCAAAAAAATTCCGCCTGAAGCTGCTTTGCTTTTAATCAAAAGTCATAGTTTTTGATTTGCATAAGAATAGTACTCGGTTGACAACGCATGGGTTGCCGCAACTTTATTGCTAGGAATTTCTTTGCTTAAGGCGCTGTTTGGAGAACCAAAATCGAAAATCGCCACGGTAGTATACCGTTTACCACCGCCGGATGCCCTGTGTTCTTCAACTTGTTCTTCATTCTTACTTTTTTTTTATTTTAATAACATCAAATAAAAAAAATTAGAAATCGAAAAATAATTTTTACATTGATCTTACGCCTCCGTAGAGTTCACAATCAATTAATCTATCACGGTCAACCACCGTGATTAAAAAATTAAATAAATAATAATCATCTACGCATTTAATCAAATATGAAAATAAATTATAATCATAAAATCGGGATTAGAACGCCTACAAAACAAAGTTAACAACAGTTCTAAATCTACTGGGCCCCGATAACCGTAAACAAAAAATAAAATGGCTCTGATATCAATTTGTTGGAGGCAAAAACTACCAAGATCATTATTTTTAAAAAACGATTATCGATAAAAAATTAACTGGACGGCCAAACGCCAAAATGGGCTCCAGATAAAAATTTTGACGTTGAAAGATCAAAAATAAACCCGTGCAACCAAAGTTAATTTAGATGAATACCCCTTATCGATCAAATCTTCAACTACGATTTGATTCTGAGTTTAAGCTCCAATCAGATCTTTTACTGTATTTCCTTACGCGATCCTCGAACGTAGTGTGGGCTACGATCCTCCGAGAACTCGTACCAGCAGAACCCCGATATATTTTTTAAATCTTGAAAGACAAAAATAATATATGAGATATGATCTATTTGATATATGATATATCAATCTCAAGCTGGCTCAGCCTACCCGTGTATATATAGGGTTACAGCAGGGATCTGGAAAGTAATTATAAGTTAAACTTCCAGGGGAACACAGACACCTACTGGAGGTTTCTGTAATTATGGAAAGACATACAGCGATTTCTGCAATTTTCATAAAATAATGAATTACTATTCACACCACTAAAAAACTATAATTGCACTCTGACCCATAATCTCAAGACCTTCTTGTATTGAGCTCCTGTTATTAAATGCTTACCATTTCTCCCCACGTTAAGATTCTCGATACCCGCCAATTAAATTTAATTACCGACAATTTAATTTAATCGGCATCTTGATATTCTTTAAGACCTTCTACTTAACTTATTTGACCGCTAGATAATCAAATCCACCAGTAGGGTTTGGTCCGGTCAAAACTTATAAGCATCCTTAAGGGGGTATCATCAATCCCGATCATCGGGATGTGAATTTCGTCAATAATTAATATTTGCCATATAAATAATACCGCTATCTAACTCACTGGGAATATAAACCTATATCAGATCGCACTCTCTAATGAATCAAAATAACGAATATTAAATATATGCAAATCAATAATTATTTCAGGATTAAGGGGATAAGCACTATTCATAATAATCTTGGAGTGTGAATTAATTTATATAATCAGTTGTCAGTACTAAATTAATTACCCCAATTGTTCCATTCAATACACACAAAGTGTACTGGCACGGAGAGTCGGAACAATAGACGAGATTATTATCTATTTTTCGTAACCAAGACAGGCCTACTAAAACTCTGTACCACAGTCGTTCCGATGGTATGTCCATTTTCATCTAAACTGTGAACATAAAACTTATATTCTGCAAGAACCTAAAATCTGACCATCTGTGTGTAAGTCGTACTCTACACACCAGATTAAATACTATACAGAAAATCGGACATCCATACATAACAAAGAAATGATATACATACATTACTTATAAAGATTCTCATAAAATAGAAAACAAATTTTATTAAAATAAAATTAAATACTAAAAATATAATTTTCAGTATACCAACCCTAACAATCTCCCACTTATACTCAAAACCATACTGCTATACATCTGACTTTCATGTCCTCTACAAGACTATCAAAAGGCTTAACCGGTAAACTCCTTGTGAAAGGATCTACAAGGTTGTCTCCTGATGCAATCTTGGTCACAGCAACATCACCTCTCTCTATAATTTCTCGTATCAGGTGATACTTACGCTCAATGTGCTTGCCTTTCTTATGGACCCTTGGCTCCTTCGAATTTACAACCGCTCCGCTATTGTCACAGTAAAGTGTAATAGCCGACCGAACAGAAGGTACCACCTCTAGATCCATTAGGAAGTTCCTGAGTAAAACAGCCTCCTTGGCTGCTTCAGAAGCTGCCACGTACTCGGCCTCCATGCTGGAATCAGTAATGCAGGACTGCTTGATACTCCTCTAACTTATAGCTCCACCTCCTAAGGTCAACACATATCCTGAGGTAGATTCACGAGAATCCCTACCAGATTGGAAATCTGAGTTTGTGTACCCCAAAGGTACTAGACTGTCTGTCTAATAAACCAACATATAATCCATAGTACTTTTTAGGTACTTGATTATATTATTTACCGCAGTCCAATGCTCTTGCCCTGGGATAAACAGATATATGCCAGCCATTCCAATGGCAAAGAAGATGTCGAGTTTAGTGCAAAACATAACATACACGAGGCTTCCTACAGCCGAAGCATAAGAAACCGCCTTCATCTTCTCTTTCTCATCAGGTGTCTTAGGACACTGATCCTTGGATAGAGTGAT
>JAUMHN010143168.1:0-23111 GCA_032360265.1 Heliamphora ciliata
ATATTAGATTTAGATTGATTAGAATATTAGATTGATTAGATTGATTCTGATTTGATTCTATTGTATCTCCTTTATTGGTTATCCCTATTCGCCTATAAATAGGCCATATATTGTACAGTTTTATACAGACAAAAAATATACAGTTATTTTCTCTTCTCCATTTCTTCAGACAGAAATTTCAAAATCAAGCAATTGCTTTGGATCCTTTTATCTTGTTTCAAAATTTCGCCAGAAAAATCACAAAGAACAAGATCGAAGGCAATATAAAATGAATTTTATTACTTTAAGGAGAACCGGTTACAAGAATTAAGAACTACGAACTACGAACTACTCTTATGAACTTCAAATGTAAATTACAAAGAAAATAAATAAAAAATAAAAGAAAATAGACAATTTACAGTGATGTGTAAGTGTGTCCTTTGATCCTGTAATTGTTCCTTTTATAAACGCCCACATAATTGCCTTTAACTGCTTGATTGTTTCTCCTTAATGGATCACCACATTTTCTCCCATGTTCTCCATAATCAATTGCCCTGCAATGGGCGGTTACCACTTACTGTAAGGCTCCAACAACCGCATTAGAATCTCCTCCTTAACTACTTTCCATGTGGTTTGAAAATGCTTAAAAATTGCTATCTCCATATACTTATGCGTGTCATTAGTTATCTTTCTCAACCTCTTTCCACGTGTCAATAATAAATTATTTGCTAAAATAATTAATGGTTATATAACAACAACAACAATAACAAATCCCTTTGCTCGACAGGTCCTTCAACTTATCGAACAAGAAATGTGCAATGTGGTGTAAACAAGTGCCTCCTCATTAGTTGGGTTGAGTCCTTTTAAACTGAATTAATGAACCTCATTTAATGGCTCAAAACAACAGCATTTAAAGTAGGCTCTAAAAAAGGCGTATCATTTGAATAGACGCACATAGAATCTTTAACGTTATTTTGCTCTTCTCTGTTTGTAACTTCCTCTGCTTTGAACCTCTTGAACTTCTTCGACCATGGGCGCTAAGAAAATCTCCAAACCTTCATTTAAGGCATCAATTTCTAGGGGATTCCCGCAGGAATTGAAAGATTTCGCCAATAAACAAGGAAACCACGAGATTCTGACTCTGAGCCCTAATTCTAGCTCGAACTGCATTCTGGGCTCTATTTTTGAGCCAAAGATACATGAATCCTTCTCCTCTAGCTATCCTTTGTCTCCTAATGAACTCTTTCTTTTTCATTGCCCTCATTTAAATTGGACCAAATGGGAGGGTTTGGCACCTCTTCGCACTTGGATAAACCCCAAAGCTGATTGGTGCAACTGGGTGTCACGGATGAAATAGTATCTTAGAAACCAATAGGACATATTATGTAATGACCCGGTTCGGACCCTAGTTGTAACGACCTAGTTCAAACCCTAGTATTAGCAACGGTTAGTTAATGAGATCTTAGATTGCTAAAAAAGATTAAAAATCCTAACTAAACTCGAAATCCTAATTCGATCTGAAAATCCTAAAAAGAAATAAGACTCAAAAAGCAAAACCGTAATACCTAGACAAGACTTCCAACATCTTAAATTAAGTAAATAACATGGACTATTAAATTAAAAATAAAAAATTCTCACAATTAAGGTAAAATTACCATTTTGTCTTTGGTATACTAAAAAATCTTAAAAACTCAAATTTCGACACATGGACAACCTAAATCGAAGATTTAAATACAATTTGTGAATGTAATGTGACCCCAAGAGGGGGGGTGAATTGGATATTTAAAACTTTCTTTCGAGATATTCAATTTAAAGCATACAATTTATTTTCTCTTGATATTATTTTGATAAGAAAATACTCAATTAAACGTAAATATAAAGAGTTTGAAGGTTAGAGAAAATGAAATCGAGATTTTTATAAGATTCGACGCACCGGTCTACGTCCTTGCTTCAAGCAACCCGCTTTGACGATTTCTACTAATCTCTCCTTATAGGCGGAGATGCCTCTCTCCTTCACAAGGCAGGGAAGCCTTTACACCAAGAGCGTACGAGCTCTTAAACTCAAGTGAATTCCTTCATTTGAAAAAAAAACCAAATCTTAACAATAATTTAATGAAGAAAGTGTACACGGGTGGGCTTCTTTAATGAGAAAATGAGTACAACACTATATCAAACTAATTCACTCTGAAGAAATATATCAAATGAAGCTCAAAGAAATTTTTTAAGTGTTTCTCTCAAATATGAACAAGAGTATGAGATTTGAATGCACAAGAATGAGTAATAAGAGGGTATGATATTAGAGAACTTCTTGGTGACTTTAAGTTCTGATAATGGGGTCTTTTTATAACAAAAAATTCGAGGTAGCCGTTGAGGGTAAAAAGATATTTTAATAGTTCAAGTCAAACTAGCCGTTATACAGTCAAATTTGACTTTCAAGAGAAGTCAGTCGATTAATATGGTTTGGTCAGTCGACTGAGATGCTTAACTTGAAGCATCCCCCAATTCCAAAAACTTTCTAGTCGATTGAATCATTGATTCCAGTCAACTGAAGCATGCTGGTGATCTTCCAGTCGACTAATCGTAGTATCCAGTCGACTGAACCTTCTTGGTTTAGCTTTTTCAATTTTAAGAAACCTTTTTAGTCGACTGATCATGTTCATTAGTTGACTGATTTTAATGAGAAAATGATTTTTATGATTATTAGTTTCTTCAAGTTATTTGTTGAAATGTTTTTCAATATATACTCAAGTTTGATTATTTCAAGAAACGTTTCAACATAATATTCATGACTTCAAGTTTCTTTTCATTTTCATATTTGATGAAATGTTTCTTAATTAAAAAATATTTTGACTTGTGAAAGCAAGATATTCATGAGTCCTATAGTCCAATTTTGGTTTCCTATGAGCTTCAAAGGATAGATTCAAAAGTACTGAACTTACATTGATCCTATTTTGCAATACATTTGAAAAACTTAAAACTTAGTCTTCAAGTTCTTTGCTCCATAAGCTTGTTGCCAAATTGATTTTGATTTAAACGATTTATGGCTTCCAATCCTTGTGTTTGAAATTAATTCCTAAAAATACTTTCAATTTGCACAATTAAATATCTTGGTTTGTTATCATCAAAAATGGTAGTTGAAATCTTGTTTAGGCCAACAATCTCTTCCTTTTTGATGATGAGAAAATAAGGAACAAAATAATATAAGAAATCTATATAATGCCTTCCCTCACAATAAGCATGAATGAATAAGTATGTTTGAGGACTTAACATTTTGATTTTATCTTTAAGAGCAATGTAAACAATTCATATTCAAAATATCATTCACATTTATCAATTCAATATCTAAAAATGATGAGTCATGCATTCAAAGTTTGAACATCCAAAATATGCATATATATATATATATCCAAGAACATGCATTCAAGGTTTGAACATCAAAAGAGTTAATACAACCACTTGACCAAAAGTTTTTAACTTAATTTAAAAAACTAAGAAGTTTTAAGCACACTAAGGATGCTATTTTGCCTTCTCACCCTTTTTGTCATGATCAAAAAGCCAGAGAGGCGGAGGAGTCATCATCATCAGAATCCTCGGTATCGGTGGCCTCGTCATCACCTCCATTTGTGCTACTAGCACCACCAGTATCATCATCATAGCCATCATCAGGTGAAGAAGTGGGATAGGGTGGAATACTGAGAGCATCTTCTATGCGAGCGAGGCGTTTGTGGACTTTCTTGAATTCTCCTTTGATTTCTTTGGTAAAAGATTTCACCAACCTCTTTAGGAAAGACTGGGTGGAGCGATCTAGAGGAGGATCGACCTGAGTAGGAGCAGTGGGTGAAGTGTGATCGCTTGCTTCCTTGTCCCCTTCACTATTCGGAGCCACAGGAGGTTCTTCCGGTTCTTCCTCTTGTTCTCGTTCAATTTTAGAAACCCAATTGTGTCATGCTCCGAACCACCGGGAAGCGTGAACTAATCCCAAATCGACTCGTATAAGAAATTACCCATTACAACATTTGTTTCATTAACGATTTGAACTCAATTTCTTTTTTTGAAAGATAATAAAGATTTTTGACAAGTAACCATATCCTCATGCATATTAAATTACAATCAAACGCTTTTGGTCTCCAAGTGTCCATTACAACAACAATATCATTATAGTAATCTATCTCTGATTATATACAAACTTGATATAGAACACAAAATCTTTCTTCAAACCCTTTTCTCAAAGTGCATTCCTTGCCCTGGTGTCGCCCCTGATCCTCAAGACCTGAAATGGTTTGGTAAACATACGTGAGCCGAAACTCGTAGGATATAGATTAACCCAGATGTAATGTATGATTTGTGAGGTGTGATGGGTGCAACCGAAGTAAAATGTAAATTTTCATCATTTCATTATTTGTTTACGCACACACCCACGCACGCCAATTTATTCCCATTTATTCTTTCATAATTTCACATCATCATTTCATTATCCAATTTTTCACAAAAATCGTATCACATTTTCATTATCCGATTTATCACAAAATCGTATCACATCTAATGAACCAGCGTCAAGTGAAGCTTATAGAAACCCCTCCCTATTAACCAATAGGCTACGCGAAGCCATTAAATAATAGATAGCTATAACTCACCACGACGCAACAACACATTTCGGGGGCTAACTCGTGTGCAAGTGGTCCCCATCTTGCGCAAGTTTTTAGTCTTTCACCGCGGACCCGCCAGGCCTACTTAATTCACATCAATCCATACAGTTCATTATTCCCGATACCATCATTTTTCAAAAACCTGGGAGTCAACCCACAACTGGTTCCTCTCCGTAAATATTTTCTCATAGTACCTTTTTTTAATTTTTACATTTCAACTTCTCATTTTATTTCCAATCAAGTCTTATTTTAGTATTCAATCCTTTTTTTAATTCAAATGCCATCATAAATTTCAACACATAATTTCTCATAAATCACATTCCATTTATCAACTTCATGAAATGCCAATGCATAATTAACTTACACATGACCACGTCATTTAAAACAAATGGAAGGCACCCACCATATGCATATGCATGTATATATACAAGTAAAATTTATTTTCCTTTCTAAAGTTTGAAAATATTAATGATAATCATATCACGACATAGCCCATAATTACCCATAATCATACTCGTTCTTAAAACCTCAGTGATATGTTGAAAACCCATCTTTATTGCAAACACAACCAAACGGTACGATACTTACATCCCAACCCAAGTGTAGTAAAGTAGGTATATTCATAGCCCAAGGGATAGGAAATTTGATGAAAAGATTCAACATTGATGAAAATATACTTTTTCAAAGTATTTGGCCAAAATCGGATGAAAATGGTTAAGAAACTTTGACATATCCTCACTATTTTAATCATAACTTTTCTAACAAAAATAATATTTTTGTGAGAGTACTCTTGTTGGAAAGAAGACTTTCGGGGCTTCGATTTGAGTATAAAAATGACCCTATTCAGAGTCTGAATGAGAGAGATATGATAAAAAGAAGTTGGCCCTATGCAGTCAGTCCGCTCGAGCAGACGTCGGGCACTCGAGCTCCCAACTCTTTGCCAGTTGAGCGCTCGAGCGGACAGGGCTCCGCTCAAGCGCGCTGTCGCCCGAGAAAACCCTAGATTTGCCCTTGTTTTGTGTTTCTAACTTCAAAACCCTTAACCCTTCATCAATAAAGTCTCAATCTCAATTTCTACCATAAATACATTGGATTCAAACTTCATAATCCCTTTTTATGCAATGATTTCTCAAAATCATGGTTAAACCTTTCTTAAAAACCCCCATTTCCATCAAACCCAATGCAATACACCCACAAATCTATCAATCTATCCATCAAACATGAAATCAACTCTATTTTTATGCATATAAACAAAATATCAACCCAAATCTTAACACACATATGAGAAAATCTGGATCCTACCTTGGATTTGCTCAAAAGCTTGAGATTCCTCCAATTTCTCTCTCCTATGGTTTGGATTGAGAAAGCTCTTGACTTCATGGTGCTCCATCTCCCACCTCCTTGCTTCAAAGCTTGATTTCTACCCTTGGTTGTTCCCACCTAGCTCCAAAGCTTCAATTTTCATGGGGGAGAGTTAGGGTTTCAAGAATGTGGTGGTCTCTCTCTCTCTCTAAGAAGAAGAAGAAGAAGAGAAGAGAAGGGAAAAAGAGGAAATGGGTCTCTCTCCCTCTCTCTCACATTGCTGATAAGTCTATATATATATATATATATATTATCTTCCAAAATATCTCCATGGTTCGAGAGTGTTCCAAACCTTTCCTGATAGTCCACTCGAGCGGACCCCCACCGCTCGAGCGGTGATCCCTAAACTTGAATCTCGCAAATTTTCTTAAAATTCAACTCAAACCTCCAATTTTTCTCACATTTAAATATTTCAAATTATTCATTAACATAACCATATCAACATCGTTCATTACCTTGTATCTCAATTTCACTTTCACATGTTATTAATTCAACCATTAATATGCAAAATTCTATAACACCCATGCCCAAATTTAATTCTGTCTCTTCTCTTACCGAAAATATGAAGAAACAAAATAAACAAGTATCAGGTCCTTACAACGTTCCCCCCTTTTAGGAATTTCGTCCCCGAAATTCGTCTCACGTCACACCAAACTTTTAGTTAATCTTAATGTCTGTCCGCAAAATTCTTTATTCTTGTGATCTACATAGCATCTGTCTTAATTCCATCATGAATAGCTACGTCTAAAATAACAGATCATTACACCGGGTCGTAATAAAAATGCTAACACGCCTTTATTCCCCAAAGGTGGTACCTTAACATCAGGCTGAACTTCCGAACACCAATATTCCACAAATGTTAGAATCATCCATATGTGATCGAACCAATTGCAAATTTGTACTCATACCAGGCTTGATTTATTTAAAACAGTTCTTTGTTCAACACGACATCAATTCTTACCCGAAATCAACACCAAAAATAGTGTCAACCACTCCTTCATCGATCATCGACTATCCCTTCCGTGACCACCATCTCATGTCACATACACGTTCCCAAAGACTAAACATTCTCAACCATAGCATTATGCGTCATAGGTTTTTCCACGACAAAGATACTCCCAACTTCGTCGTATTATGGCCTAACTCACTATTGAACTCCAATGTATATCGAGAACTACTCCTTCAGCCCAAACACATGTTGCCAAACTCGGACATTGGTCACTTGGGTTACACACATTATCCCCAAAATCGCCCATGCCTTCACAGTCAACTAACTACCACAAACTTAAAACTGTATCACTACTTGCACTGCGTCACTCTAGTCCTTCAACCATCGAAATGAAATCAACACTGCCACTTGAACTTCGTGAGCCAGTAGGACTGGGCGCTCCACATGAGTAAAAAGTCCCATACAAACTGAATTACATCTATACACATACCCATCGGTCTTTCAAGTCTACCATGCCTCAGATTAAACAATTTGTAATCTTCTACACTTGCATTGCACCCACTCATTGTCACCATCATATGCATTCACATCTTCCCTTCATATGGTCGAACCACTCTTTGCACTTTAAGAATTCTTGGTAATTCAAAGTCCCACATTGAACACAAATTCAAACTTATAAGAGCCTATTAGAAACACACCACGTGAATATCCCAGCCGCAAGGTTCCAACAAATTCCCTACTCTGTTGGGAGCAAAAGGCACAACTGTACCCATATAACCCAAAACAAACTGCATACAACGATTAAAGATTTACAGTGGATCATTGTAGATAGAACTCTATGTCTCAACACTAATTTCCTAGGCCATAAGACAAACACTCCTAGTCTACCAACTTAATCTCAGAGAGAATGTAACTCTACGCATGCATATTTACCCAATAGAGCAAATAAACTCCATCCAGAAAGCCCACGATGAACTCAGTCTTCCGATCACCCAATTTGGCAGTACCCATGCCATAGGTACACACTCAAGGATCACAACACGAACACCAATCCACTGAGACTCCCATCTTTCCTAAACAACTAGAAATCATGACCCAATCTCAACATACTCCCAGTACCCACCAACACTTGGTCTTCACAAAATCCTGTAAATCTCACCTTGAGGTCGCATAGCCCATAGCCACACAACTACCGTTAACCCCGACCATGATACCTAGGTCATCCACTACACTTAAGCTCTTAACTCTCAGACTTCATTGGCACACACAGGGGCATCATCAGTCCTCATACCTTGTACCATACATCCCATAGAACTTCAAATTCAGCACCCGTCATACTCTGAGATATAACGCCAACGTTCTCATCACACTAAAACCTTACTTCACAAGGTTACACTTCACTAACCTAACTCCCACTAGGTAAATCACAACCACATCACGACCTTAAATTTACTGTCCAAGCAACTCATATAGGAAATGCACAACACCCAAACAAAGGAAATTTACTCCTGAGTACCTTTATTCAAAGTTACAAATAACTTCCGCTATCATGCAAACACTTCCAGCACTTCTGCTTCCCAGGCACGTATCTATCGTCGACATCTTTACCCACGTTTTTTTTCTTCTTTCTTTCATTTTTTTTGTCTATCACTTCAGGCCACCCAAACTACAAAGTATATTGTTAAACTTTATTACTCCACACTCCGTCCCCATGGGCAAACAACTTACCCACCTCTGGACCTAAGGTTGAACACAAACAACCTCCAGACATATCACACTCAGGACACACCATTTTAGAACTAGGCCTACTACACTTTCGAACCCTTCTATAGTACTTAAAAAATACATGCACCCAGCATGTTTCTCCTAAACACGATTTCTTAATCACGAGGATGTCGACCCAATTATGGATCTGCATTCATGTAGGAATCCCACAGAACTAATTCTCGAGGATTTCACAGTGTAAACAACCAAACTACTGAACTCATTTAGGGACCTCACTTAACGAGAATTATAGCTATCGATATTCTGTACAAACCAAACTACATCTTCAAAAACATCACCCAAACACTAGGGTTTACGGGGTAAAGCAGACGGGCCCGCACTCATATGTCCCAACATTTAATTCTCTCCAAGGAAGGATAATCACACTATTCAACCACCCATAAAACATCTCTCCCACTAGGAAGACAACAAATCGGCTCTAGGCTCTTGCTCCACGTCACTTCCTCTTAGTACCATCATTACACACTTGGTTTGAAAGGATGTTAATCACTAATCTTGTAAAGATAGTCTTGTAAAGACATCAGACATCATCGTAAAAATGTTGTCGGCCACCCTTCACGACAAGCATATCTCTCGTCGCACTAGGTCTTCACATTTAGATCTTTACCCAAGCACATTAACTATCGCCTATTCCTTCATATCCTAATGAGGCTTCACGCGCGTCCACAAGACTCTTACCGGTTAACCACTGAGGAAAACACCACATATATTTGCATCACTTTAGCACATCTACTTACGGGTCACGTCATACTAACAAGTAAACAAGTAGGCAAACCTATGCTACAGTCTTAAGCTCGCAACTCTGGTACATCCATCAAAAATTGTACAACGTTTAACTAAAAACACTTATCTCTTTCGTCACCATACGCGGACCATCAACACACAGTTGCCTAATCATGAAAGCAACTACACATTACACGAACAACGATCTTCGCTCACCAACTTTAAACCCAAGACACCACCCTATCGCCTGCCCCATGAGGGTAACACAACACCATCGCACCCAGACTTTAAGCCGGATATAGACCACTGCCATCACCCTCTTAAGGGATCTCTTCCTATAAATATACAGTGTCTTAAAACGATCAAACCAGCCACACCAACAACATCTATCACCTGTCCCATGAGCCTCATACACTCACATTCACATTCTTATCATACACCATACATTCCACATAATCTTCTACTCTTGAGAACGACACGACCCAAGTCACAAAACTCTTCTCCATGAAACTTCCCAAACAACCTCAAACCTTTATTCACCACATCACAACTACCATCGATATACATCTTCTCTTACGTACACGCACATCACTCGACAACCAACCTATCGAGAACATCTTCAATTCACATACTCTTTCCACATACACTTTTAGCTTTTATCAAGAAACACAACTTAGCATCACACCATAAAAATACAAGGGTCATCATTTTGACCTTTCAAAATCACATAATACCACGGTGGTTATCAACAACACCTCTCAGGGTAAGGGACATTCCCAACCACGTGTCTAAGAATAAACTTTCTAACACACTTTAGGCCGGAGATTATTACACTCCCATTCACTATGTTCCCGTCCATACCCAATCTCGGGGTATACGGCTCATGACACAGCACGGATCATGACATACATAACCCTCAACACGCCTAAAACCACACCTCATATCCATCCATAACCAACAACCTCCAAGGGGTTTCAAACAACCGACCATACTTGTTCGTCAAACTACTGGTAGCTCAACACATAACGAATAACTAACTACGGTCACCCTTGACTCACATGGATACAATATACTCCGAACGGTCGTTGCTCATCTCTCGAGCTTACACCCACCACAATCACTGACCACTAGATCGTAATTCCACCATTCATACTACCGTCCATATCACAACTCATCCTAGCCCCACGGGCATAATCCCTACAAAAAAGATATCACGATACCCAACTAGGTCGAGCTCAATCTAACCTCTTAAAGTTAAGCTACCCACTACTTAGCACCTAGTCACATCACATTAACACATTTTAACATACCGAGGGAAAGCACCAGAGCAACGCGACAATCTGGGTAACTAATTCAGATTTCTCATAGAAAGAACGTCGGCGAAACGCTTTTATATTTCGAACCCCAAAATAGTTGATCGGATGCCATATGGCATGCCACATCACCTAAGACTTAACCCTCCATGCTCACATAAATGCATAACATGCGCAACAGAATTCAATCGCAAACCCATGCAAGTACACAACTCATGCCGTGTGGTAGTGTCTAACCTCGTCAAACACGTCACGTACTATGGTCATGGTTACTCCCCATGGCTCTTAGGTATTTGAACCTAGAGCTCTAATACCATTCTGTCACGCTTCGAACCCCCAAGAATCGTGAACTAATCCCAAACAGACTTGTATAAGAAATTACCCATTGCAACATTTGTTTCATTAACGATTTGAACTCAATTTTTTTTGAAAGATAATAAAGATTTTCGACAAGTAACCATATCCTCATGCATATTAAATTACAATCAAACGCTTTGGGTCTCCAAGTGCCCATTACAACAACAATATCATTACAGTAATCCATCTCTGATTATATACAAACATGATATAAAACACAAAATCTTTCTTCAAGCCTTTTTCAAAGTGCATTCCTTGTCCTGGTGTCGCCCCGGGTCCTCAAGACCTGAAATGGTTTGGTAAACATACGTGAGCCAAAAATCGTAGGATATAGATTAACCCAAATGTAATGCAGATTTGTGAGGTGTGATGGGTGCAACCGAAGTAAAATGCAAATTTTCATCATTTCATTATTTGTTCACGATCACACCCACGCACATCAATTTATTCCCATTTATTCTTTTACAATTTCACATCATTATTTCATTATCCGATTTTTCACAAAAATCGTATCACATTTTCATTACCCAATTTATTACAAAATCGTATCACATCTAATGAGCCAGCATCGGGTGAAGTTTGTCGAAACCCCTCCCTATTAACCAATAGGCTACGCGAAGCTATTGGATAATAGATAGCTCTATAACTCACCACGACGCAACACCACATTTCTTGGGCTAACCTGTGGGCATGTGGTCCCCATCTTGCGCAAGTTTTTGGACTTTCACCGCGAACCCGCCAGCCCAACTTAATTTACATCAATCCATACAGTTCATTATTCCTGATACCATCATTTTTCAAAAACCTGGGAGTCAACCCACAACTGGTTCTTCTCCCAAAATATTTTCTCGTAGTACCTCTTTTCAATTTTTATATTTCAACTTCCCATTTTATTTCTAATCAAGTCTTATTTTAGTATTCATTCTTTTCTTTCAATTCCAATGCCATCATAAATTTCAACACATAATTTCTCATAAATCACATTCCATTTATCAACTTCATAAAATGCCAACGCATAATTAACTTACACATGACGACGTCATTTAAAACAAACGGAAGGCACCCACCATATGCATCTTCATGTATATATACAAGTAAAATCTAAGTTTCCTTTCTAAAGATTCAAAATATTAATGATAACTATATCATGACATAGCCCATAATTACCCATAATCATACTTGTTCTTAAAACCTCAGTAATATGTTAAAAATTCATCTCTATCGCAAACACAACCAAACGGTATGATACTTACATCCCAACCTAAGTGTAGTAGAGTAGGTATATTCATAGCCCAAGGGATAGAAAATTTGATGAAAAGATTCAACATTGATGAAAATATTCTTTTTCAAAGCATTTGACCAAAATCGGGTGAAAAATGGTTAAGAAACTTTGACATACCCTCACTATTTTAATTATAACTTTTTCTACAAAAATAATATTTTTGTGAGAGTAGTCTTGTTAGATAGAGGACTTCCGGGGTTTCGATTTGAGTACAAAATGATCCTGTTCGGAGTCTGAATGAGAGAGATATGACAAAAAGAAGTTGGCCTTGCGCAGTCAGTCAGCTTGAGCGGACGTCGGGCGCTCGAGTGCCCAATTCTCTACCAGTTGAGTGCTTGAGCGGACAGGGCTTCGCTCGAGCTCGCTGTCGCCCGAAAAAATCTCAGATTTGCCCCTGTTTTGAGTTTCTAACTTCAAAACCCTTAACCCTTCATCAATCAAGTCTCAAATCTCAATTTTTACCATAAAAACATTGGATTCAAACTTCATAATCCCTTTTTATGCAATGATTTCTCAAAATCATGGTTAAACCTTTCTTAAAAACCCCCATTTCCATCAAACCCAATGCAATACACCCACAAATCTATCAATTTATCCATCAAACATGAAATCAACTCTATTTTTATTCATATAAACAAAATATCAACCCAAATCTTAACACACTTATGAGAAAATCTAGATCCTACCTTGGATTTGCTTAAAAGCTTGAGATTCCTCCAATTACTCTCTCCTAGTGTTTGGATTGAGAAATTGGATAGAGATTCCTCCAATTTCTCCCTCTTGAAATTGGATTGAGAAATTGGATTCCTCCAATTTCTCCCTCTAATTTCTCCCTCCAATTCCTCCAATTTCTCCCTCATGGTGCTCCATCTCCCACCTCCTTGCTTCAAAACTTGATTTCTACCCTTGGTTGTTCCCAATCTAGCTCCAAAGCTTCAATTTTCATGGGGGAGAGTTAGGGTTTCAAGATTGTGGTGGTCTCTCTCTCTCTCTCTCTAAGAAGAAGAAGAAGAAGAAGAGAAGAGAAGAGAAAAAGAGGAAATGGGTCTCTCTCCCTCTCCCTCATATGGCTGATAAGTATATATATATATATATTAACTCCCAAAATATCTCCATGGTTCGTGAGTGCTCCAAACCTTTCCCGATAGTCCGCTCGAGCGGATCCCCACAGCTCGAGAGGTGATCCTTGAACCTGAATCCTGCGAAATTAAAATTCAACTCAAACCTCTAATTTTGCTCACATTTAAATATTTCGAATTATTCATTAACATAGCCACATTAACATCGTTCGTTACTTTGTATCTCAATTTCATTTTCACATGTTATTAATTCAACCATTAACGAGCAAAATTCTGTAACACCGATGCCAAAATTTAATTCTGTCTCTTCTCTTATCGAAAATATGAAGGAACAAAATAAACAAGTATCAGGTCCTTACAAATTGTCACCACGGAGATAATATCCCATGAGTTTTAATTAAGGATTTAGCAGTGAAGAAGTCGGTTGGTTTTGGAGGGAGAAAATTAGATGAAGAGGAAGAGGAAGAGAAACCAAATGACTCAAAAAGGGGAGTAAGATGAGCACCATTTGGTAAAGTGTGGCGAGTGGAACTCTCTTTGGCAAACATCCACATGCACATGATAGATAGAATATCAAGGTGTTTGTCGGTGAAAACACACCACATTATGAAGCAATCAAGGAATGATATGGAGGTTCTTGAACCACTCTGGGGAAGGATGTTATTGGTGATGATTAAGTGAACGATTTTGCCCGTGAGAGCGAGTTGAGAATATTTGGGTGTGAAATTAAATTTTATGGCCTCTTGATTCATAACCATGGGCAAGAAGGCTTGAGGTGTAAAATCTTGTTCCATAATCCAACTGGATGATGGTCGAGGGCAAACAAAATCGCCTCTACCAATACCAAAAAGATTGGCAATGTCTTTGTCGGTAAAGCGATAGTATTTTCCATAATGGTACGTGCAAAGATGAGTATAAGGATTATTAGGACTTGTTTTAGATTCTTTGATAAGATTTGCATAGAACAACTGAATATGTTGTGGGAACATACCATTTGGTTGATAATACAAAAATACACCCCAACCAATATCGAAAAAGAGACAACAAATATGTGGAAAATAGGTATGCATGAAGTTCATATGGAGAAACTTACCAAAAATTGGTTCAAGGGAACGAAGATGGTTTTTGTAGAGAGTTTTCGCAGTTCTGGTTGAGAACCATTTTTCATTTTCATCCATGGGTGCCCCCAGAGCAACGGATTTTCCTTTCCCTCCTTTTGTTTTAGGCGGCATCTTGGAGATGAGGCATACTCAAAGGGAGAAATGAGAGGTTGAATCAAGAGCAAAAATGGAATTCAAAATCCCTAAACTAGGGTTTTGAAACAGTCAACGACTCACTCAGCTGGGTTGATTTGAGGAGGTAGAAAGGAGATTTCGGATGATGGAAAAAATAGATGTAGAATAAGGGTCGATGTGTGAGATAAGTAGAAAATGGAGAGGAACAGAAGATGATATTGTTATAGGGTAGGAGAGAAAAGAACCGAAGGAGAAGAAATTTAAAAGAATTACTACAAATGACTGATGCGCGAATTGAGGGTTTGAACACCCGATATTTCAGTCGACTGATGTGGAGTGGTCAGTCGACTGACCTTCTTAATATTCAAAGGTGAGATTTCTAGTAAGTTTTTAGTTGACTGGAATTAGAACATCAGTCAACTGGACAGATTAAACCAGTCGACTGGACTTGTGATCAGTCGACTGGACTTGCTTCTTGAACTTGTGTTCAATTAGATTTCCTATTTTAATTCTCTTCACACAACTTCTCTATTATGTAATAAGCCTAATTCTCGTCTTATTAAGATAAACCTATCTTCATTATGTGGTTTTATGAAAATATCCACCCATTGATTATTTGTGTAAATATATTATAGAAGAATATCACCTTTTTGTACATGATCACGAAAAAAATAGTCTTATCTCAATGTGTTTCGTTCGTGAATGTAATATTGGATTATTAGAAATGTTAATTGCACTTGTATTATCACATTTAATATGCACAACATCATAGCTCAATTTAAAATCATGAAATTGTTGTTTCATAAATAAGACTTGGACACCATATATTCGGATATGGCGATTGATAAGGTTACGGAATTTTGTTTCTTAGAGAACTAAGAAACAAGTGACTTTCCTAGGAAATGACAAGACTACTAGTGCTTTTGCGATCTATTTTGCACCTGGCAAAGTCCGCATCAGAACAATTAACCATTTCAAAGGGAGTGAATTTTGGATACCATAACCCTATGTCTATTGTACCGATTAAATATCTCAAAATTCTTTTAACCGCAATTAGATGTGATTTTTTTGGACAAGCTTGAAATCTAGCACACATACACACACTGTGAGACCCTGATCCGTTTTCTTTTTTCGGCGTTTTTGGATGCGCGTTACGTGTTTTCGTTTGAGTATGTTTTTATTGCTTTTGATACATGATCGGGCTTAGATATGCATGTGGCGTAGGTTTCTAGGGCTGTGGATCGTTGTGGTGCGAATTTCAAAAAATTTCAAAAAAAGATATTTTGGAGGCCTATAAATATTTGGAGTTAGATGTTTTTAAAAGATATTTCCAAAACTTCTCCAACAAGGTTCCTATTTTCTCTCTGCCTTCTTTCTAACTTCTCGGGGGCCCAGGGCCCGATTTTCGACGATCTGACTACTGATCCTTGTTATTGGCGTCGTGGTCTACACGTTCATCTGGACGAAATTTCATTCCGGTAAAGTTCAATTTTGCACGTGAATTGAGACGTCGAGTTTTTAACTCACCTAGGTAGGATTCTAGACCTGTATATTTTATAAGGGTGCTATGTGTAATTAGGTGTATTTTTACCGATCGAATAGCTATAGATCTGATTTTCTGTAAAAATTGGGTTTTTGGATTTAAAATCGATTTTATATCGATTTCGGTGGATGAAATCGGGTGTTAAGAGTTTCTTTCGTGGTCTTGGTGTTAGGCCTAGACGTGTGGATGTATGAGGATGTTGGACGGGAGTTTAGAGGCTTCGATTCGGGGTTTAGAAGGCCAAACCCGTAGCTCAAAAATGATTTTTGCTTGAGTTCGGTCGACTGGATCGTGAGGTTCGGTCAACTGGACCTGGGTTATTGAGTTCGGTCAACTAGACTGTGGGGTTCGGTCGACTGGACAGTGTTTTGAGGCATTTTGGCAAGAATTCCAGTGTGTTGTTCAGTCGACTGGGGGTTGGGGTCCAATCGACTAAACCTGGGCCGTGTTTTGTTTGTGGTTTTGGTTGGTTTCTTGGTTTTCGATTGGCGTCCTGTGGTATTCAATTGATTAATTTATGAGATTAGTTGATTCAAATACTTGTGGATTCCTTTTGGAGTTCGATTGGTCGTGTGGTGGTTTGGGGGTCGTGTTGTAGCCTTGGGTGTTTCGTATAGATGCCGTCCTTGGGTTGACGTGAATGGTCAGATTTGGGGAGTTGTGGCACGGTTGTGTGCGTGTTGGCTGTGTTCAAGACGTGTAGGTCCGTGCTTCGATTTTAAGGTTAGGTTCTGCTAAGAATTGGTCTGAGGGAGGTTTAAGTGTTGATCTGCGGGTTAGGCGTTGGTTGTCCCGGTGTGTAGACGGGTCTTGGTTTGTGGATGGATCGTTTGGGTATCGAATGATGGGTGTGTGGCATGTGATGTCGTGTCGGGTTATGTGACGGGTAGCGTCATTTTTTATGTGCATGTGTTGCAATGTATATATGGAGGGCGTATAATGGTCCCACGGTGAAAGTTCGTAAAGTTGCATATGAAGAGTGGATAATGGCCCTACGGTAAAAGTCCGTGAAGATATCTGTTGAACCTGGTCGACAAAGCATAGTGGGACGGATAAGGGTCCTTCGGTGAAAGTCCAAGAAGATATATGAATTGTGTGTGATCGATCTGTGGTCAGGGCTCAGGAGAGAGTCGATGTTTGTGTATACCTGTTGTTAGGGCTCATGTGAGAGTCATTGTTAGGGTTCAGGGGAGAGTCGATTTAATTCTATTTGTGTTACAATCGTGGCTCGTAGGAGTTGACCTTTGCATGTGTAGCATACTACTATATGTATCATGGAGTGCATGTATTGCATATTAGGACGGATAAACCAATTTTCTTAAAATTATATTAACGGCCTGCAGGAGTCGAAATACTGTATTAACGGCATGCGGGAGTCGTAATACTAGAATCGTTTTCAAGGATCTGATGAGTCGAATAATGGTTTTTATCATCGCTTTTCCTTTTCTTGTGAAAATTGTTTTATTGGCTCTTGTGAGTCTTGATCTAAAATCGTTTTCAAACTGTTTTTAAGGCATGAAAGAGAGTCTAAGCCTGCACTTCGATTTCCTAGCATGCTTTGTTTATACTGCATGCCTGTCTAGTTTCTGCTGAGCCTTGGCTCACGGTGTGAGATTTGTTTTTCTTCAGGTATCGGTCATGCTGGTTGATATGGAGGTGCTAGAGAGGTGGAAGAGTTATAGTCTTCCTTTTTGTTCTTTCTATTACATGTATGTTGTAACATATTTTTCTAGTGTTGAAATCGTGTAATGTATGCCGTTTGGCGATTATATATATGATGCATGTATGGTTTTATATTGAGAGTGTATTATCGGGTTGGTTGTTTGTGGGTGTTTCACATAGCCCAGAGTTTGGAATGTGACAGATTGGTAGCGGAGCTCTGGGTTTGAATACCTAAGAGCCGTGGGAAGAGTTCGCATCGCCGTGTGAGGTTGCTTGCGTATGCTTGATTGTATGCGTTTAGACGCTTTGATAACATGAACGTGCCAACAGATATGTGAATGATGTGTATATGTGAGCATGGGGGTTGAATTTTAGGAGTGATAGTCATGCCTTTGGGCATTTAGGTTAACAAACTTGGGAGCCAAGTTAGAAACGCGTTTAGCCGACGTGATTTTTAGCAGGGAATCTGAGTAGATTATACAGATTGATGCGTCATTCTTGTCGGTTCTCCTCGGTATGTGGGGTTGTTTAGCATGAACCTATGTGGCTATGTGTTAGCATGCTAGGTGTTTAGCGTTTATGTTCATGTGATGTGCTGTGTCTTATGTATTATTTTGCTTCCATTTAGACGTGATGTCGGCGAGGAGAGGGCGAGGTCGTGGTCGAGGCCGTGGCCGTGTTGTTGGCCAAGGGGATATTCCTATCCCTGATGCTGGGGATGCAAATGCTCCCCTTGGACCGATGCACGCGACAGAGTTATTGCGTGTGTTGGTTGGTTCTATCCAGTAGCTGGTTGAGACCTCTAGAGGTGAGGCTGTTAGGGAGAGAGTGCCTGAGGCAAGGGCTACAGTGGCGAAGCGGGAGTTTAGGTGCATGGATTTGCCTACCTTTGTCGGAGATCCTGATCCTATTGTTGCGATTGAGTAGTTGGAGCTGGTGACGCGGATCCTCGACACGTTGCAGATCGTGGAGGATGAGTTGTGGGTTTCATTTGCCACCTTTCAGTTGAGGGGCACTGCTCATCAGTGGTGGAGATATGCCAGGACGACTGTGGGAGTCACATGGGCAGCCTTTACAGGTGTGTTTCTGGAGAAATATTTCCCGGTGTCGAAGCGGGACTTATACAGGGAGGAATTTTATACTCTTACCCAGGGGGCCATGGATGTTATACAGTACGAGGCCAGGTTTACATGTTTATCCCGGTTTGCGCCAGAGTTGGTGAGCACAGACGAGCTGCAATCTATGAGGTTTGAGCGGAGCTTGAGGCCGGCGATCAGGGAGCGTGTGGTCGCGATGGGACTTCGTGTATTCATAGAGCTGGTAGAGGCAGCAGTGAGGGTGGAGAACACTATGACTGAGATTCGAGCTTTCAGGGAGGCTAGGACACTGCAGGGTGGGATCGAGGCACAGACAGGTGAGCGTTCCAGCAAGAGGCAGA
This sequence comes from Heliamphora ciliata, assembly GCA_032360265.1. NCBI lineage: Eukaryota > Viridiplantae > Streptophyta > Magnoliopsida > Ericales > Sarraceniaceae > Heliamphora > Heliamphora ciliata. The sequence goes on from JAUMHN010143168.1 coordinate 19,354, forward strand.
GGTCTTCTGGTACTAGCTTTCATCCATCTGGATTACCTTAGTAGTTTTAAGTACCAGCACCGTCAGTGGCTTCATCTGGGAGGCCAGAGCAGAGGGAGTTGAGGTGTTATCGGTGTGGACAGTCAGGGTATCGTGTGTCTAATTGCCCGCAACCGAGACAGCATCAGGATTCACAGTTGAGGTAGTCCCAGAGTCCCATGCTGGAGCAGTCACAGGGGAGAGGGCCGCCGATTTGTTTTGGATGTGGTCAGACTGGACACATCCGTAGGACTTGTCCCTAGAGGGAGGATATGCTGAGCATGACGGGCACACTAGAGGGTTCATTTGTACAGGATCGACAGTAGTATCTGACAGTACAAACTTCCTAAGTGACAAATAGGGGAACTTCAGTTCAGTCGGTGCAGAAACTGACAGTGTCGAGTTCTAGTGGACAGTCCAAAGTGGGATTGCCCCGAGCGTATTCTCTTATAGCTCCTGGTTCTTCAATGGCACCAGTCGTGCCTGATGATGTAGATCTCCCTTCAGCGAGTAGAGGTACTTTCTGAGTATGCATGCCTTGGGCCAGCTTCTTCATTGCATCTGTTTGAGAGTTGGTGATGGATTCTGTGGGTGGTGTGTTGTGTTGAGGCAGTGGCTGGTGATGATGTGAGATTGGGAGAGTTGTAGATCCCGTGTCTTTGAGATAGTTAGCCGTTGTCTAAGATGCCTGTCCTTGTTTGACTATATCCTAGGAATGATTTGGCTGGCCATCTCGTGTACCTGTGTTGATTGTGATCGATGGGATTGTTTTTTTTGACCTTGAGTTGAATTTCGGAGGCAAAATTCCTTTAAGGGGGTAGAGTTGTGAGACCCTGACCCGTTTTCTTTTTTCGACATTTTCGGACACGCGTTACGTGTTTTCGTTTGAGCATATTTTTATTGCTTTTGATTCATGATCGGGCTTAGATATGCATGTGGGGTAGGTTTCCAGGGCCGTGGGCCGTTGTGGTGCAAATTTTGAAAAATTTCAAAAAAAATATATTTTGGAGGCCTATAAATATCTGGAGTTATATATTTTCAAAAGATATTTTTCAAAACTTCTCCAACAAGCTTCCTATTTTCTCTCTGCCTTCTTTCTAACTTCTCGAGGACCCGGGGCTCTATTTTCGACGATCAGACTGTCGATCCTTGTTATTGGCGTCGTGGTCTACGTGTTCATCCAGACGAAATTTTATTTCGGTGAAGCTCGATTTTGCATGAGGATCGATACGTCGAGTTTTTAACTCACCGAGGTAGGATTCTAGACCTGTATATTTTATAAGGGTGCTACGTGTAATCGAGTGTATTTTTATTGGTCGGATAGTTGTAGATTTGATTTTCTGTAAAAATTGGGTTTTTGGGTTTAAAATCGATTTTATTTCGATTTCGGTGGGTGGAATCGGGTGTCGGGAGTTTCTTTCGTGGTCTTGGTGTTAGGCCTAGACGTGTGAATGTCTGAGGATGTTAGACGGGAGTTTGGAGGCTTGGATTCGGGATTTGGAGGGCCAAACCCGTAGCTCAAAAATGGTTTTCGCTTGAGTTCGGTCGACTAGATCGTGAGGTTCAGTCGACTGGACCAAGGTTCTTGAGTTCGGTTGACTGGACCATGGGGTTCAGTCAACTAGACAGTGTTTTGAGGCGTTTTGGCGAGAATTCCAATGTGTTGTTCAGTCGACTGGGGGTTGGGGTCCAGTTGACTGAACCTAGGCAGTGTTGTGTTTGTGGTTTTGGTTGGTTTCTTGGTTTCCGATTGGCGTCCTATGATATTCATTTGATTAATTTATGGGATTAGTTGATTCAAATACGTGTGGATTCCATTTGGGGTTCAGTTGGTCGTGTGGTGGTTTGGGGGTCGTGTTGTGGCTTCGAGTGTTTCATTTAGATGTCGTCCTTGGGTTGACGTGCATGGTTAGATTTTGGGAGTTGTGGTGCGGTTGTGTGCGTGTTGGTTATGTTCGGGACGTGTAGGTCTGTGGTTCGATTTTAAGGTTAGGTTCTGGTAAGAATCGGTCTAAGGGAGGTTCAGGTGTTGATCTCCGAGTTAGGCGTTGGTTGTCCCGGTGTGTGGACAGGTCCCAGTTTGTGGATGGGTCGTTCGGGAATCGAATGACGGGTGTGTGGCATGTGATGTCTTGTCGGGTTATGTGACGGGTGGCGTCATGCTGTGAGGTTGTATGGCTATATGCATTTATAACTGGTTATGCACATTTATAACTCTAGTTTATTTATGTACGGAATATGTGGGTGAATTACGTGGTTTTGGCGTCGTATGTGAAACGTCATGGTCATACGTGATCTTATGTTTATAGACCTATGATTAGTTTTATTCTCATATGTTGTAGGACGGTATGTGGTCCTATGTGGTCCTTGTGATCATGAACGGTTATTTTTTATATGCATGTGTTGCATTGTATATATGGAGGGCGGGTAATGGCCCCACGGTGAAAGTCCGTAAAGTTCCATATGAAGGACGGATAATGTCCCTACGGTGAAAGTCCGTGAAGATATCTGTTGGCCCTAGTCGACAAAGCATAGTGGGGCGAATAAGGGTCCTTCGGTGAAAGTCTGAGAAGATATATGAATTGTATGTGATCGATCTGTGGTCAGGGCTTGGGAGAGAGTCGATGTTTGTGTATACCTGTTGTTAGGGCTCACGTGAGAGTCGTTGTTAGGGCTCAGGGGAGAGTCGATTTAATTCTGTTTGTGTTGCATTCGTGGCTCGTAGGAGTCGACCTTTGCCTGTGTGGCATACTACTATATGTATCATGGATTGTATGTATTGCATATTAGGACGGATAGATTAATTTTCTTAAAATTGTATTAACGGCCTGCAGGAGTCGAAATACTAGAATCATTTTCAAGGCTTTGATGAGTCAAAAAATGGTTTTTATCCTCGCTTTTCCATTGCTTGTGAAAATTGTTTTATTGGCTCTTGTGAGTCATGATCTAAAATCGTTTTCAAACTATTTTTAAGGCTTGAAAGAGAGTCTAAACTTGCACTCCGATTTTCTTGCATGCTTTGTTTATACTGCATGCCTGTCTAGTTTCTGCTGAGCCTTGGCTCACTGTTGGAACGGAAAAAAAAATTTGAACCGACGCCGTGACCGTAAAAAATGACGTATGCATTTTTTATAAAAACTTAGAACTATATTAATCTTAATAGTATGATACCTTTATGAAACTTGTCGAAAAGTTTCAAGAAATGCCGAATACGTTGAAGACGACCTTGCAATCTTCCCACGTATGTCCCAGACGCACTACGACGATCACGGTATGTGGGCACAGATTCCGATCGAAGAGTTCTCCTTCTATTGGTTTCTTCTCACACACTTCTCTCCAAGAATGCAAAATTAATTGCTAAAAAGAGAGAGGGGGCAGCGGCTATGGTGAGGACATTAGGGTTAGGGTTTTATATATAACCGCCTTTTGATATATCTCTCCATATATCAAAGATTATGTTAAGTATATATCTTCTCTTTTCTAAAAATAAGCAAAAGATATATATATTCTATAAAACCAAATCCCCACCCCCTTATTCAGGCCGGCCACCTAGGGAGTAATCCCTAGGGGTGCCAAAAACTAAAATCGTTCTTTATTATTTAATTTAATCCTTGAATGTCCCCGGCGGCAAAACCGGCATTCTAATTAAATTAAATAATTTCCAAACCAACAAGAAAAATATCCGTGCGTATAATGGGCTACGTGAGGGATCACGAGGAAGTATAGGACTCGAGCTAACC
>JAUMHN010143277.1:0-47516 GCA_032360265.1 Heliamphora ciliata
CAGAGTCTATGGAAATGTAATGTTTGGATAACATTTTTCATGTTAGCCTCTGAATAATTGAAAAGAAAGAAAGTGAACATGAAATGTTCATCGAGTCATTCATGGGCAATGCAGCATTTTGATGAAGTAATTCAAATCTGATTTGACAGAGGACTTTAGGAAAAATGTTTTTGCGATTATAGTCAAAATAGTCACTTTCTATTGGATTTAAACTCTCTTGATAATTATCTGTAACGCTGGGCTTTTCCTAAGTAGAACTACTTTATGATGGTTTTATATGCTAAACAGTTCTTTACCCCTTTGTTTCTTGGACTCCTCAATAACATGTTTCTGTCAAATTTTCACTGAAGAGCTCCTTTTATTTTTTCTGAAGGTGCCTCGACAAAGCTGCAGTAATCTCCGATGCTGAGAACAAAAGTGGGGACTTCAGCAATCCATGGAGGCTTTGCACCGTAACGCAGGTGGAGGAACTAAAAATCTTGATCCGCATGTTTCCTATTTGGGCAACTGGAATTGTCTTCTCTGCTGTGTATGCACAAATGACTACAATGTTTGTGGAGCAAGGGACGATGATGGACACGACCGTTGGTTCCTTCTCCATTCCTGCAGCCTCTCTTTCAACATTTGATGTCATCAGTGTTATTTTCTGGGTCCCTGTCTACGATAGGTTCCTTGTCCCCATTGCAAGAAAATTTACCCGCAACGCAAGGGGATTCTCAGAGTTGCAGCGGATGGGAATCGGTCTTTTTATCTCTATCTTATGCATGTCGTCTGCTGCTTTGCTGGAGATGAAGAGGCTGTCGCTTGCAAAAGCCCTTGGTTTGGTCAATGAAGATGTTCCGGTACCACTTAGCATCTTGTGGCAAATACCGCAGTACTTCTTCTTGGGCGCTGCAGAAGTGTTCACATTTATCGGGCAGCTTGAGTTCTTTTACGACCAGTCACCGGATGCTATGCGTAGCTTGTGTAGTGCATTGTCCCTCCTGACGACTTCCTTGGGGAATTACTTGAGCTCGTTTATTCTGACTGTAGTGACATCTTTAACAACTGAGGGTGGGAAAGATGGATGGATCCCGGATAACTTGAACGAAGGTCATCTCGATTACTTCTTCTGGCTTTTGGCTGGACTCAGCTTCTTGAACATGGTGGTCTACATCTTCAGCGCCAAAATGTATAAACAGAAAAAGGCTTCGTAAGCTTTTTCTGCAAAGAAGATGACTTGGCCGGTGGCTCTATTTCTAGTAAGGATTGTGTGTATAATCGGTGTATCCTTCTGGAACTATATTTCCGTCCAATTTCAAAGAATGTATCAGCAACATAAATGGGTAGAATGGCATTTGCTTTCAACTCTGATGGATTTACGTTTACGCCCCATTGAAAAATTTCATTTTCTTCCGATGTAAAAATATCTACAGTAATTGAACTCTGTATGGTTCTGGTTTCTCTATTTCTTTTTGTGGTTTGATGGAACAAGATTTGCCCGTTTGATACCGGGAATGGGTTCTGTATGGGGTCAAGTGTGTGTGTCGTGCTTTAAAAACATAGCATGTGCTTTAAAAACATAGCATGCAGCTGTGTCCTCAATCGATATGACTTTTGAATATATATTTTTGATCGGATTCGTTCACTAAGTAGATCTCGTCGAGTTTGTTATTTGTGTAAAAATAAAATTGATCCAATATTTATAACTGTGTTATTCTTTTACTTAAAAGTAAAAGAATGGCGAATATAATTTTAAGAAGAAATAGTTAAATAAATGTTTTTCTATCACATAGATAAAGATATTGGATGGATTTTATTTGTTACATGAATAATAAAATGGATGAACTCTACATATTGAACAAATTCAATTAAAAAAATATATCCAGGAACATAGCAGCATGCTGTGTTCAAAAGCTCATATATATTTTTTAACCTGGATTCTTTGCCAGATTATGATTAAATCACTTGAATAAGTTAAACTGAACATATGTGATTAAAGTAGAAATAACTATGTTAATCGAAGGGTGATTTTGTGGGAATAAGATTTTTCTGGACTTCTTTTATTTTTTTAAACTGGACAGTAAATAAATCTTTGTCTAATTATTTATATTATTCTATTTAAAAAATAATAATTTTATGGTATATAATGCTATTGTAGGCAATCATTTGATGGAATGAGGGTCACTCATCAAGCATAAGTGGTATGTACATTATTCGAGTCACAGCTCAAAATACTTTTGTAGGCGAATAAACTCTCTTATTGGGAACCTTAACTTTAGGGATATAAAACCCAAACTAGGCATCTCTCCAAATGGGATATAAAGCCTCCCCACGGGCTATTAAACCTCCCCCTAGTGATATAAAACCCAAACCGGGCACCTTCCCTAACGAGATATAAAACCTCCCTTTCAAGGATATAAAACCCAAACCGCTCACCTCCTCTAACAGGATATAAAACCTTCCCTTTAGGGATATAAAACCCATATCGAGCATCCATAAATAGGCCAGATACCCGCAATAACTTGGCACTTTAAAATACAAGTATATCATTAACACATTCTTCTTTCATACATATGTTTCTTCCAAACAATATAGAAAAGACTCATGCTATTATTCACCAATAACTCAGTATTCAAAACATGAATATAGAAATATTTTAGAAGATTTCTCAAACAATCATTGTTGAAAATAATAGTTAAGTACTCTTAATTGATTTAGGCGAAACACATCCCACCTCCTCACAAATGAGACAAAACTCTAATGTTCGACGTCAAAACGCTCGGTCCTTAACACGATGAACCAACCAAAACAATACGTCGTCAATGTAGGGCACCAACTCTTATTGTCGAAAAATACAAGAAAGGTTCAGTTATTTGAACGGGTTCAACGGTTAATGGTCATAGCTCTACTCATTTTAAAGCTGAAGAAAAACCCATCTCTTATAACATTTTACCAATCCTTGAGGGTAAAAGATCAATGTCTAGGGAACATAACTGTAAAGAGAAATTAATTGTAAAATAGTAAAATAACTCAAAAAGCTATAATTTTTGGACAGTAGATAGTTTGAGATGTTCTCTAACGTTTTCATGAAGAGCATTTTGCCATAAACCCATCATAAAAGGTGTTTTGACCTCTGTAAGAAAATGTGTCGAATTTATCTACAAAGACAAATTTTGTCCATCAAATTTAAGAAAGGATTAGACCCACCAAACGGTATTCAAAATTCTTCAAATTTTGCATACAACTAAAATAATGTGTTAGGAACATGTTTCATGAATAAACTATTTCCAAAAGAGGTCTATAAAATAGTATTTTATCCTCTTGAACAAACTATGCTAGAAATTGCACGAGTTTGGGAGAAATCCATTTTCTCACAAACCACCTGTTCAAAACTCTTCAAATAATTTATATATATATATAAAAAAACATCCATATCTAACTCTGAACACAAAAATCAAGTCGAGATGATTGTTCTAGAATTTACTAAACATGTTTAAAATATAGCCTCACTGTTGGAAGATCCAGGACCAGAAACTTATAAGGGTTTATCTTGGTCCTTCGGCAATTTTTCATGCTAAGGGTCAAACTTTATGGCATGGATCATATTTGGTATATAAAAGAAAAGTTCTGGAAACCTCAAAATAAAGAAAACAACATGATTCACTTATCCAACCATCACAATCCCAACCAAAATCTTTTAGCTCAACAAAGAATCCTAGGCTCATTCTAGCCTATTTCAAACTTGTTTCTTTTGAGTTTATTGCTTTGTGTTCATTAAAGATTGAAGATGAGAGAAGTGTTTTGAGTAAGAATGGAAGAGACTTAAGCTTTAAACACCTTTTTCTTCTTCTTCTTCTCGCTTTCTCTCTCTCTCTCTCTCTCTCTCTCTCTATCTATCTATCTATCTATCTATGTGACTGAATAACAAAGGGGAAAGAGGAGAATATGGTTCTTTTTTATAGGAAAAAAAGGTTTTATCAAGCTTTTCTAATAAGCTTTGTTAACCATAGGCTAAGTTAGGATAACCCCTAGGTTAGGTAGAGACATATACATAAGTGTACGTATCAAGCTTGGTGCTCAAGTTTGGGCACAAACTCCGAAGTAGGTCAGCCACTTTTGATATTTTTTTTCTTTTTTTTAAAATAAAAATTATCTTTTGTTTTATGTAAAAAGAAATACAAGAAAGTTTAGATGGACTCATTTCTTGGTCTTTGGGCCAAACCTTTCATTTTTTTTATTTTTTTTTGTCTTTGGCCTTAAAAACTTGGACTTTTAAGATAGAGTGATATTAAGCTCAGTTCATTCTATGCTCAAGCTCAAGAATATTAAACGGTTAGGTCAGCCCTTTTCAGAGGAGTTAGGTTCAAAGACTTCCTTTTGAAGCTCAAGAACTGATTTAATTCGAATTGTACTTTCTTTTCTATTGATTTCGAAAGTATGAGTCTTTATGATCTATCCCCTTGAACAAATTTCATTCTCGAAATTTACATATCATATTCAAAAAGATGTGGATACTTCTTTCGCATATTCTTTTCCGATTCTCGGTAGCTTCTTCAATTGAATGAATACGCCATAACACTTTCAACTAACGAAATAACTTTGCTTTGCATGACTTTTTCTCTTCTATCCAATATTTGTGTTGGCTCCTCTTCGATCGTAAGGTTGGGCTTGAGGTCGACAAGTTGAACTGTCAATATGTGATAGGGGTCTAGCATGTAATTTTTCAGTATTGAGACATGAAAAACGTCATGCAACCTTGACAACTCTAGTGGTAGGGCTAATTGATATGCCATGTTTCCAATCCTCTTGATGATTTCATACGGTCCAATGTAATGAGTACTCAACTTTTTCTTCTTCCCAAATATCATCACTCCTTTCCATAGAAATATTTTCAAGAACATATGATTCCTTTCTTCAAACTCCATATCGCATATACGATTATCCACATAACTTTTCTGTCTGTCTTAAAATTGCTTCTGTGAGACCTTGACCTATTTTTTTTTCCGGCATTTTTCAGTGTTTTTCGACGCGCGTTTAGCGTTTTTGTTTTAGTATGTTTAAATGCTTTTGATGCATGATCGGGCTTAGATATGCATGCGGGGCAGGTTCCCAGGGCCGTGGGATGCTGTGGAGTGAATTTTAAAAATTTTCAGAAAAAGATATTTTGGAGGCCTATAAATATCTGGAGTTAGTATTTTCAAAACTTCTCCAGTAAGTTTTTTCCTTTTTCTTTCTGCCTTCACTCTAAGTTCTCGGGCGCCTAGGGCTCGATTTTCAACGATCCAACAGCTGATCCTTACTTTTGGCACAGTGGGCTACACGTTCATCCGGACAGAATTTCATTCTGGCAAAACTCGATTTTGCACGTGATTCGAGGCATCGAGTTTTTAACTCACTGAGGTAGGATTCTAGACCCTACTGCTGTACAAGGGTACTACGTGTAATCGTGTGTGTTTTTAACGATTAGATTGCTGTAGATCTGATTTTATATCAAGTTGGGTTTTTGTGTTTAAAACTCGTTTTTTGGCAATTTCAGTGGATGGAATCGGGTATTGAGTGTTTCTTTCGTGGTTTTGAGGTTAAGCTTGGGCGTGTGTATGTCCAAGGGTGTTGGATGGGAGTTTGGAGGCTTCGATTCGAGGTTTAGTGGTGGAACCCGTAGCTTAAAAATGGCTTCTAGGCTTGGTCAGTCGACTGAACTCATAGGTCCAGCCGACTAGATCATAGTTTCTTGGGTTCAGTCGATTGAATTCATGGGATCAGTCGACTGAACTGTGTGTTTGGCGTTTCTGGGCTTTTCCAGTGTGTTTTTCAGTCGACTAGGGGTTGGGTCCAGTCGACTAAAGTTCTGGGCTGTGTTTTGGTGGTTGGTTCCTTGGTTTTCTATTGGTTTTTGATAGTATTCGGTTGCTTTATTATGGGGTTAGTCAATTGAAATACTGTTGGATGTCTTTGAGGGTTCGGTTAGTCAAGTTGTGGCTTTGGGAGTCGTGTCGTGGCTCGGGTGTTTATTTAGGTGTCGTCCTCTGGGATGACGGGCATGGTTAGATGCGGGTTATTGGGGCACGGTTATGTGCTTAGTGCTTGCCATCGTCGGTTGTGGGGCGTGTTAGGGCCCGTGGCACATTTGGAAAAAAAGTGGTGTTAGTGACCTCGTGGTTTGAAGGGTTTGGTGTGGTCTTCTAGTAGGTTTGGTTGTATGGGTTGCCGGTTGTCCCTGTAAGTGGATGTCGGGTTTTGTGATGGGTGATGTCACGGTTTGAGGTTATATGGCTATGTGCGCTTATAGTTGGCTTTATGCATTTATAACCGTGGTTTATTAAGCATGGATTATGTAAGGATTGCATGGTTTTGGTATCGTTACGTGTACCGTAGTTGCATACTTTAAAATTCAGAAGTTTTGTATGCATGGTTATGTGGAATATAAGGAACGGATGCATGTGATGCATGTTGCATGAGTTGCAGGTGTTGTGTGAGTCGCGTGTGTAACTTGTGACTTTGTTTGTGTAACGTAGTGATAGTACGTGATTTTATGCATTTAAATCCTAAATAGGTTATGCATAGGTGTATGAAATGAGATAGATGGACATGTGGTTCGGTAAATGTTAGCTCTGGCTGACGGTGTATTATGTAGGGCTGTGGTCCTTCGGTTATAGTCTGAGAAGATTAGGGCTGAGGTCCTTCGGTTGAAGTCCGTAAAGGTGTATTCAGTAGGGCTGAGGTCCTTCATTAAAGTTCGTAAAGGTACATTGACGGGGGCTGCGGTTCTACGGTGAAAGTTCGTGAAGGAGTGTGATGAGGGCGGATAAAGGCCCTACGGTGAAAGTTCGTGAAGTTGTGTATGTTGCACGGGTTGCGTGCGTTGTGTGTGTTGCACGGGTTGCGTGCGTTGTGTGTGTTGTACGGGTTATGTGCGTTGCATAGACGAGGGCTGTGGTCCTTCGGTGAAAGTCCGAGAAGTTGCATGGATTGCAAGAACTGCATTGTGGGAAGGATAAAACCAATTTCAAATTGTTTTCAAGAGTCGTGTGAATCACGATCTAAAAACTCTTTTTCAACTGTTTTTAGGGCTCTTGTGAGTGAGTCAAAAGATGATTTATATCCTCGTTTTTTCGTTTGCATGTGAAAACTTGTTTTAAAGGGTTGAAAGAGAGTCTAAAACTGCACCTCGTTTTTCTAGCATGTTTAGCTTATACTGCATGCCTGTCTAGTTTCTACTGAGCTTTGGCTCACGATGTGGGATTTGATTTTCTTCAGGTATCGGTCGCGCAGGTTGATCTAGAGGTGCTGGAGAGGTGGAAGAGCTGTAGTCTTCCTTTTTGTTCTTTTATTACATGTATGTTGTAACATGTTTTCCCGGTGTTAGAGCCGTGTAATGTATGCCACTTAGTGATTATATACAATGCATGTATATTTTATATTGAGAGTGTATTCTCAGGTAGGTTGGTTATTCGTGGGTGTTTCACGTGACCCGGAGTTTGGGGCGTGACAACTTCAATCTCTCTCAAATTAATTTTATCTTATTTGTAGTGATTTTAACAATCTTGGGTCTTGGTAACTTTCTTTCTTCGACTTTCTCCCAAAAAATTAGGCTTCAACATCTTCTACCATACAACGCCTCATATGAGGCCATTCCTATGGTCGACTGGAACTATTGTTATAAGAGAATTCAATCAACGACAAAAGTTCCTCCCAACTTCTCGGAATGTCCAAAACACATGTTTAGAACATATTTTCCAAAGTTTGAATCGTCCTCTCTAGTTGACCATCTATTTGTGGATGGAAAATCGTGTTAAAATTCAAAGTAGGCCCCACGTCGCTTGTAAACTCGGTCAGAATCTAGACGTAAAGCGATGATCTCTATTTGACACTATAGAACCTGGCACCCCATGAAGACGAATGATCTCGTCAAAATATAATCGTGCAGACCAATCCATAGAAAATGTCATTTATGAATATAATTACAAATTGGTCTAGGAAACTCCAAAACACTCGATCTAGAGGTATTCTCAGTAAGTTCTCTGGAAATACATCTGGAAAGTAAAAACAATTGGCATCTCTGTAAGTTCTTTCCTTTTCAACTGTGTTAATTACATGTGCCAAAAATCCATGGTAACCCTTTCAAAATAACCTTGAAGCCTTAATGGCTGACACAAATCGAACAGGTGTCCTATTCTTATCCCCTTGGAGTACAAATTCCATCTCCTCGGGTATTTTAAAGATCACTCTCTTCTGAAAGCAGTCTAATAACGCATGATATGATGACAACTAATCCATCCCAAGTATTAGGTCAAAATCTATCACGTTTAAAGGCATCAAAACAACTAGCATGTTTTTACCTCCTAATCTTAACGAACAATTTTGGTACACACTTCTCTCTAACACTTCTCTTCCTATCAATGCAACGATTAATGTTATACAGTCAAGTGGTTCCATCATTATAATATCTACCTGCATTATAAAAGTGCGTGATAAGAATAAATATGCCGATCCTAGATCTATCAGAGCATAATCATCTTTACTGAAAGCGGTAAGAGTACCTGTCACCATGTTAAGCGTAGCTTGTGCGCCTAGTCTCGTGATAACAAACACTCACCCCAGAACTCTTAGTCATTCCATTGGTCCCTTCCCTTTGTCTTGAGTACTCCCAGTTGGCCCACCATCCTTTTGCTTCCATAGATAATTGTGTTGTCATTCCTGAATGCACTCACTGCAAGATTATGTGTTTCGGTTCACCACAACGATAATAGGTGATCCCCTGACTGACTTTTGGATAATCCTTATTATCAGTGGCCCCACATTTGAAACAAGTATACACTTTTGTGCCCTCCGTACGACCAGATGGAGGGGACAAAAACCGTATTACTTGAAAACCATGTTAGAATATTATTAGTATTAGAAAGATAGGATTTTGGAATTTTTTCTGGGCATCGCAGCTCATGGCATTTCATGCCAGGTTGTAACGCCCTAAATGTTAGGATTTTGGAATTTTTTTGGGGCATCAAATGAACTCTAAAATTTTTAATTTTTGAATGTGTTAGATTTTGATGTTCCTTAAAACTTTCATGAAGGACACCTGGTTCAGTAAGGAAAAATCTGTGTTTTGGCCTTCCTAAGAAAATATGTCAAAACAATATTTTTAAGATCAAAATGGGTGATTCCTAGATTTGAAAACAGTGGGTATAAAATTAGTTTGTGAGACCAATTCAACTCCATAAATCACGAATCTAGATTAGAAGGTCTGTTAACTTTCCATGAATAATACATTTTTGAATAACCAAAAAAATAGGCGAAATAATCTTCACAAGAAAATGTGATAGAATCTATCTAACAACTTTAAAAATGTGTTTCAAAGGGATCCGGTCCCTTTTAATTTGAATCATTTCATTAAATCTTGTGAACTAACATTTTATTATGGGAATGAATTAAAATTTAATCACTAGTGTGATGGTTGATGGTAATTATTTGCTTGCTTATGTATAAATTTAATTATTGAAGTTGATTGAACGAGTCTTGTGGCATTGGAACAAAAATTGGAAACTATATACACATTTTTCTTTCTTTGGTGTGCTGTCCAGTGAGGGACTGCTCGAGCAGTCTTGAGACCGATCGAGCGGTTTGTTGAAGAAAAGGGCTTTAAGTTGCGGGATTGAGGTGTTCTCATTCATTCTATCATCTCCTCTCTCTTTCTCTCTCTCTCTCTCTCTTAAATTAGATAGAAACTCCAGGATTGTTGGTGGAACATCCTTGGGCTCCTTACCTTTCCTCGTTGGTGATTTCTTCTTGCTTTCGCTTGATTCTCTACCATTAGAGGAGTTGGCTTGTGCGTTGGAGGCTTGGTTCTCACCATCCGGTTAGGATTTTGCTTGGTTGGAGCTTGTGAGACCCTGACCCGTTTTATTTTAGAAATGATTAAGTGTTGATTGGAGTAAGACTTAAAACTTGAACTTGGTGATATTTTGAGCTTGGATACGCATGAAAGATATGTTAGAGGAAGGATATGGGGCTCTAAAGGATGTTTGGACAAAAATATGTGAAAAGTGTGTGAAGAAAAGTAACATAACTTCACCAAATCGGCCATAACATTTGGTACAAAATGAATCCTGGTATGAGGTTTGAACCATTGGAAAGTAGATTTCCGGGGCTTCAGTTTGAGCATAAGAACGACCCTATTTGGAGTTCGAATGAAGGAGATATACTTGTTCAAAGTTGGACCAATAGTGCAGTCGCGAAAGACCGATAGATCGGTCTCGCGACAGATCAATCGGTCTGTGATGGGCAGTCTATAAATCTCGGTTTTTGGGCTGAAATTCTCATTTTCTCTTCTCTCCTCTCCCTCTAAAAGCTTAGGAGTGAGCTAGGGTTTGGCCTTTTGAGGTTCTTGGGGGTTTCCATGTCCGTGGGAGTCAAGATCTTGCCGTTTCCATGAATGAGTTGCCGTTGGAGAGTGTGGATATGCGTTAGAAGCTTCCTTGAAGTTGCGGGTTTTGGGCTTTGGCGAGGTGGAGCTCACATGGCGCTTGATTCATGATGGTGGAACTCCTTTGAGGTAGGATCTTGACTACTCCTAGTGGTTTACTACGATTTGTGTTGAAATTTTTGAAACTAAGCTAAACCCTAATGAAATTTGATATGTGATAAAAAGATAAAGTATAAATTGGTGGGGGTTTTATGCAGGTATCATTGATTACGTGTTAACTATGAGTTTTTGATGAAAAGCGAAGAGGTTTTGAAGGTTTTATGGGATGGTTAAGTAAATTGGTACTCGAATCAATAGGTTGAGGTATCTTTTTTATAAATTGATGATGGTGGATTGGTTTTATGGAGATATGAAATGAAAGTATTGAAACATATGTTAAATTAGATGTGTGAGTTGAAATGTTGAAAGAGATGATAAGGTGAAGTTTAGAAATAAAAGTATACAATACTTTGAGAACTTTGGGATTTTAAAAAATAGTTAACCACGGTTTTAAGAAAATATTGTACAATGGATTTTGAATTATTTTTGCTCTACATAAACTTTTGCGCCTCGAGGGGGTTTTGGAACGGATTTTTCTTTTTCTTAAAGGTTGTTTATTATCTAAAATGTTTTAAGAAGGTGCTAAAAGGCTTGTTAGTAATAAAAATTGAGTTTTTGTCTTGAAAAAGGCTTAGAGCAGGACGGCTCGAAAGACCGATCGATCGGTCTATCGAGCGGTCTTTTGATGCTCTCGGTACTCTTGTGCAGGTAAGAGATCGATCGATCGGTCTCTTCACTGATCGATCGGTCTGGCTTTTTTTTTTGAAAACATTTGATGTTTTGCATAAAAGTTTGTCTCTTGGGAACCTTAAAACCTAGCTTTTGGATTACTCTATTACATTAGTTAAACCCTCGGTTGTGCGTATTTAAAAAGGTTTTGAACTCATAAATTGTTTTGTTTTGAATCGTGTTGGTTTAAATAAGTTTTAATGGATATTGGTTTACAAAAAAAAAAAAAATGGGTCTTGAGGAATGTGGTTTAGTATGATTATTTCTTAAACCCCCTAGTTTTGGAAGGGAACATGGGTTTTTTTTATATGTATTTATATATGCATAAGATGTGTGCATCCCTCTTTAAAAATGATATGATTTCTATTGGATAAACTTAGTGTTAGTACTCTATGAAATAGGTAAATGAGATGTGATATATGAAACATAATATATTGGGATTGTAATGCATATGACATGAAAGAAATTTGAATGCTCAAATGGAATTTGATGAGAAAAATGAAAAAGGAAATTTGATATGTGTATCAAAGAATAAAGTGTGAAAATAATTGGGAGATGAACCAGTTGTGGGTTGGACTCCCGAATTTGCGAAATTAAATGTTTTGAAAAAATAATGAACCGTATGGATGGATGTGATTTAAGTTGGCCTGGTGGGTCCGCGGTGAAATATCGAAAACTTGCGCAAGATGGGGACCACGTGCCCACGGGTTAGCTCCCAAAACATGGTATTGTGTCGTGGTAAGTTATAGAGCTATCTATTACCCAATGGCTTCGCGTAGCCTATTGGGGGAATAGAAAGTAGTTTCTATAAGCTGTGCCCGATACCGGTTCATTAGTTGTGATTGCGTTGTGGTGAGTTATAGAGCTATCTATTACTCAATAGCTTTGAGTAGCCTATTAAAAAGTAATAGGGAGGGATTTTTATAAGCTGCAACCGATGCCGGTTTATAATGTGATATGGTTTTTGCGAGAAACTGGATGATGAGAAATTAATACGGTTTTATGTGAAAGAAACGAATGTTTTAAAAAGGGTTTTTGAAAAGAACAAATAGATGTGCGTGAGTGTGTGCGTGGGAATATATAAAAATTGGAAAAACTTGCATTTATTTCGATTGCACCCATCACACCTCACAAATCATGCATAACACTTGATTAGTCTTTATCCTACGAGTTTCGGCTCATGTATATATATAAAACCATTTTAGGTTTCGAGGATTTGGGACGATATCAATGCAAAGGATGCATGTGGGAAAGGATTAAGAGGAAAGATGTAGTATTTCTTTTGTATTTATATTATCATTGTATAGAAAGTAAAGTGGATGATTGTAATAATATAAGTGTTGTAAAGGAACTCTTGAAGATTAATAACTTTGTTTGGCCCTTGTGACATGTTTTTATTATGGTTGCTTGAAGAAAACTGAAGGGTTATTCTTAAGAAAGTCTTTATTGATAGCATTTATGCGGAATATTTTGGGCTGTGTTCATGGGTTCCTGGGGTTTAGGACGTTACAGAGCTTGCTTGAGCCTCGCCTTGGATTGTTTGAGTATCTAAAAGGTAGGATCTATGACTATATATGAAGATTTGCTTGATATGTGTTGTATATTTTGAGTTTATCCATGAAAATATGAAAAATCTATGTTTTGAAAACCCTAGGTTATGGGTTAGGGTTAATGCATGTTAAATCTCGAGGTTATGGGTTGGGATTTATTTCAGGTGATAATGGAAAGAAGGTGGTCGAATGAGAAGCTTAATCTTAAGGACCGTTTTTGAAACTTTTGGAAATTGAATTACACACATATTGGAATATCTTTTAGAAAATGTATATCTTGTAAATGTAATTCATTCGATACAATGTTTCGGTACTCGATTTTGTGGTATTCATTTTGTAAGGCCTTAAGATCACGCACTTATATCTTGCATGCATGAAAGGACGTTGTTATCATTTCACGGGATGTATGACGAATGAAAGATAGTCTCTTATGGTTTGAGAATGTTTTAAGATGTTTTCCCTACTATTTTGCTCTTGTTCTTATAAAATGGGTAGCATGAAAACTTATCCTTTCAAGTACTTTGAAGCGGGAAGTCAAGTTTTTAGAAAACAAAAGTGAGAGAATTGTCCAGGGCTGGACCGCTCGATGGATCACTCGAGTAGTCTATCGAGCGCTCTTGTGCACTTCTCGGTTTCTCAGTCTGCAGGCCAAAATTCTACAACCGCTGAGAGACCACTTGAGCGGTTTTTTGATCGACCGAGCTGTCTGGCTGGTTAGGCCATTTTTTGTGCCTTTTTGTTTTGAAGCCTATTTTCCAAAAGGATATTTTTTTAAGGTTTTAAGACTTTCTTTTGAGTACTTTATACTTCAAATCATGGTTTCTTTTGGTAAAACATTTCTCTTTCTGGGTTTTTCCCCTATGGATTGTTGGGTTTCTGTGGTTATGAAGTCGGGGCGTTACAGATTGGTATCAAAGTTTTAGGTTCGAATACCTAAAAACTGTGGGAGTGGTTGATCCATTGCGTGAGAGTTTGCATTGATGTGTGACATTCATGTCTTGATGTGTTAGTATGAGATATCTTGGATATGACTTGACATTTACATGTTATGTGGTATTTGGGCATGGAGGTTGGACTCTTAGAACATGCCTTACCCTTGGGCGACCGGTCGACTAGTTTGGGGTTCAAGTTTGGGGTTCAAGTTAGAAATGCGTTTGGCCAATGTTCGTTTTAACCAAAAATCAAAACGAGTTACCCAGATTGACGTGTCATTCCGATTAGTTCTCCTCGTTGTGTGTTGCATAAGGCGTGTTAATGCGATGATATGTGTTATGTGGTATCTTGTTAAGGGATGGTGTTGTCTGTGTGAGATCAGTGGGTTTAGATCTTATTGTTAATATCTTCTTTTCATTCGTTTTTTTTTATATAAAGTGATATCACCAAGACGAGGTAGATGCTGGGGTCGAGGTTGCGCTTATGCCCATGTTCCAGAGGAAGGGGATGTGTACGCCCTGCAAGAACAGGTGGGCAGAATAGATGTGATTCAGGAGATGCTCAAGACAATGAGAGTGTTAACATAGACGGCTAGGGTAGGACAGAGGGCTCCCAAGCCAAGGGATACTATTGCAATGAGGGAGTTTTGGTGGTTGGATCCTCCAACATTTTCGAGGGAGCCGGATCCTAATGTGGCTATTGAGTGATTGGAGGTAACCACGACAATCTTTGACACCTTGGAGATCATGGAGGATGAGTTGAGGGTGAAGTTAGCAACGTTTCAATTATTGGAGGCAAGACTGCCAAAATTACTATTTTTGCAAATGATTATCTGGAAAAATTAATCGGACTGGAAAAATTAATTGGACGGGCAAATGCCGAAACGGGCTCTAGATAAAACTTTTGACGACGAACGATCAAAATAAGACTCGTGCAACCACAGTTAATTTAGAAAAATACCTTTTTACCGGTCAAATCTTCAACTACGTTTTTGATTTCGAGTTGAACCTCCCGTAAGACCTTTTACTGTATTCCCTTATGCAATTCTTGAATGTAGGGTAGGTTACAATCTATCAAGAATACGTATCGGTAGAACCTGGACAAGTTTAGTCTTGGAAGACAAGTTATGAAACTGGCTCAGCCTACCTGCATATTTATAAGGCTAAGTAGGGACTTTTGGAGTAATTATGAGTAAGACTTCTAGTGGAACACAGACACCCATAAGGGATTTTTGCAATTAAGCAAATCTCATAGCGGTATCTGCAATTATGGAAAACTAGCAGCAATTTCTGCAATTTTTATAAAACACTGAATTATAGTTCACACCACTAAAGAACTATAATTGCACTTTGACCCATAATCTCAAAACCATCTTGCATTGAGCTCCTATTATTAAATGCTTATCATTTCTCTCCACGTTAAGATTTTTGATACCCGCTAATTAAATTTAATTACTGATAATTTAATTTAATCGGCATCTTGTAATTCCTTAAATCCTTCCGCTTAACTTATTTGACCACAGGATAATCAATTTCACCTGCAGGGTTTGGCTCGGTCAAAACTTATAAGCTTCCTTAATGAGATATCGTCAATCTCGATTCTTTGAGATATAGATTCTGTTAATAATTAATATTCACCATATAAATAATACAGTTATCTAACTCATCGAGAATATAGATTCATACAAGATCGCACCCTCTAACTAATCAAAACAACGAATATTAAATATACGCAAATCAATAATTATTTTAAGATTAAGAGTATAAGCACTATTCATAATAATCTTGGAGTGTAAATTAATTTATATAGTCAGTATAAAATAAATTACCCAAAATGTCCTGTTCAATACACACAAAGTGTACTGGCACAGAGAGTGGGAACAATAAACGACGCTATTATCTGTTCCCCGTAACCAAGACAGGCCTACTAAAATTCTGTGCTACAGTCGTACCGATGGAATGTCTATTTCTATCTAAACTGTGAACATAAAACATATATTCTGCAGGAATCTAAAATCTGATCTTCTATGTGTAAGTCTTACTCTACACACCAGATTAAATATTATACAGAATATTGGATATCCATGCATAACATTAAAGATATGATACACATACATTGTTCATAAATATTCTCATAAAATAAAAAAATAATTTTATTAAGATAAAATTAAATACTAAAAATATCATTTTCAGTATACCAACGCTAACAATCTCTCACCTATACTCAAAATTATGCTGTCATACATTTGACTCCGATGCCTTCTACATGATTATCAAAAGTCTTAGCCGGTAAGCTCTTTGTAAAAGGATCTGCATGGTTGTCTCCTGATGCAATCTTGGTCACAGCAATATCACCTCTCTGTATATTTTTTCGTATCAGGTATACTTACGCTCAATATGCTTTCTTTTCTTTTAGACTCTTAGCTCATTCGAGTTTGCAATCGCTTCGCTATTATCATAATAAATTTTAATAGCCAATTGAACTGAAGGCACCACATCTAGATCCAACAAGAAGTTCCTAAGCCACACGGCTTCCTTGGCTGCTTCAGAAATTGTCATGTACTCGACCTCCATATGGAATCAGCAATGCAGGACTGCTTGATACTCCTCCAACTTATAGCTCCACCTCCTAAGGTAAACACATATCCTGAGGTAAACTTACGAGAATCCCTGTCAGACTGAAAATCTGAGTCTGTGTACCCCAAAGGTACTAGACTATCTTCCTGGTAAACCAACGTATAATCTTTAGTCCTTTTCAGGTACTTGATTATATTCTTTACCATAGTCCAATGCTCCTGCCCTAGGTTAAACTGATATCTGCTAACCATGCAAACGGAAAAATAGATGTTGGGTCTAGTGCAGAGTATAGCATACATGAGGCTTCATACTACCGAAGCATAAGGAATTGCTTTCATCTTCTCTATCTCATCAGGTGTCTTAGGATACTGATCTTTGGATTGAGTGATTCCATGCTTGAAGGGAAAAAACTCCTTCTTGGAATTTTGCATGCTAAAACAAGCAAGGATATCATCGATATACTTTGCTTGTTATAAGGCTAACATCCTTTATTTTCGATCTTGCACATGCTTGATCCTAAGGATGTGACTGGCTTCGCCCAAATTTTGCATATCGAACTGCCTAGATAACCATACTTTAACCGTAGATAATGCCCTCACATCGTTTCTAATGAGCAAGATATCGTCTACATAAAGTACTAGGAAGATACAACGCTTCTGTTACGCTTTTTGTACACATAGGATTCATTCAAACTCTGATTAAAATCATAAGACTTTATGGCTTGATCAAACTAAGTGTTTCAAGACCTCGATACCTGCTTAAGTCCATAAATAGATATCTTAAGCTTACACAACATGTGTTCCTGACCCTTTGTAATGAATTCATTTGGTTGAATTATATAGATACACTTGTCACGACTTCCGTTAAGGAAAGCTGTCTTGAGATTCGTTTGCTAAATTTTGTAATCGAAATGAGCAGCAATGGATAAGAGAATCCGGATAGGCTTAAGCATGACTACCTACAAAAAGATTTTCTCATAATCGATCCCTTCTTTCTGAGTGAACCCATTAGCAACAAGCTTAACTTTAAAGGTTTCAACCTTCCCGTCAGCTCTTCTCTTTCTCCTAAAGATCCACTTGCATCCAATGAGTTTTTTCCCTTCGGGTGGTTCTATAAGTTTCCAGACCTGATTGGAATACATAGATTCTATCTCAAAATTCATAACCCTTTGCCAAAGATCTGCTTCTTTGTCCTGAAGTGCTTCATTGTAGTTACAGGGCTCATTATCTAGTTCTATCGGGATCCTGTTAAAAGACTCTCTTAAGAACATATACCGATCAGATTGATAAGCAACCCTCTCGCTATGACAAGGTACTACATGTGTCTGTGTACTAGCAGTAACACGCTGTGCATAATTAGAACCTTGTGCATCAACACCCTGTTCTTGATTTGCACCTGTCCCATAATCTCCCTACTACGACAAGGTAATGGGATATCAATGACTTGTTCTTATGTTTTACTGGTATTTTTTCTCAATTCTTCTAGAATAATTTTGCGATTGGGTCTGTGATCTATAATATAATTTTCTTCCAAGAGTCGGAGCCTTATTGCTAACAATGATCTTTTAATCCTTAGGATTATAAAATAGACCACCCTTCGATCCCTTAGGATACCCCACAAAGAAGCCGACTTCTGTCCTCGGTTTCAACATACCTGCATTCCCTTTCAACACATGTGCTGAACACCTCCAAATTCGAATGTGTTTTAAACTAGGTTTACACTCGGTCCACAATTATGTGGGAGTAGAATGTACTGACTTAGAAGGTGCCAAGTTCAGAATGTAAGCCGTTGTCTCTATAGCGAGTCCGTAAAACGAATTGGGTAAACCTGAATAACTCATCATGGACCTTACTATCTCCATAAGAGTCCTATTCCTTCTTTCTGTAACACCTTTCTGCTGTGGAATGTCAGGTGCAGTCAATTGGGATGTAATTCATAAACTCTCCAAATAGGTATTCCCTACCACAGACAGATCATAGTGATTTGATACTTTTACCCAGACGTTTCTCCGCCTTCGCTTTGAATTCTTTGAATTTTCTCAAAGCTTTCAAACTTATGGGCATCAAGTAAATGTATCTATACCTTGAGTAGTCATCAATGAAACTGACAAAGTACTCAAAGCCACCTCTAGCCCAGATTAGCATAAGACCATACACATCAGAATGAACCAGCTCCAATGATTCTTTAGCTCTATAGCCTCTGGACGAAA
Organism: Heliamphora ciliata; assembly: GCA_032360265.1. NCBI lineage: Eukaryota > Viridiplantae > Streptophyta > Magnoliopsida > Ericales > Sarraceniaceae > Heliamphora > Heliamphora ciliata. Next base: position 18,499 of record JAUMHN010143277.1, read on the forward strand.
GGGGCTTCTTGGTCATCTTATCCTCTAAGTAAGATTCACAGACTGAAAGTGCCTCTACTTCCAATGAACTCAAAGGTCCATTTGCTACCAGCCTGTTTATTCTTTTTAAATTAATATGACCCAAGCGTAAGTGTCAAAGAAATATTTGGTTCATTAAAAAAAGAAACTTTCTTTTATATGGTAAATTAGATGTGTTATTCATTTTAGTTAGTTGGAGTGTAGGAGAGATTTGAGTAATGTAAAGATGATCCACCAATGTACGAGAACAGATAACCCGTTTATTATCCTGAATAACCACAGAGTTATTAAAATAACTCAAATATCCGTCTTTAACCAATCTAGAAATAGAAACTAAGTTCCTTGTAATGGAATGTACATAAAGACAATATCTCAATATTAAAACCCTATCTCTACTAAAATTCAGAGTGAGATCTCCACTGCAACTGCTGTTACCTTTGTATTATTGCCCATATACAGGTATATTTTCCCATCACTGAGTTGTCGAATTTTTTTGAAATCCCTGCAATGAATTGCAGACATGATTAGTGGGTACCGTATTTACACACCAGGTATTGATAGATAACACCGCTCAACATGTTTTCACAACCAGTGAACAGAAATTACCTTGTTTGTTCTATCTTCTAAGAAATACTAGACAACTTTTTCCAATGCCATGTCTGGTTATAGCGAAAACATCTATCTTTCGGCTTTTTCACACCAGTCTGTGGCCTACTAACTGCCTTAGAAATCGTGTCTTCCTATTTCTGAACCTTTTTCTTCTTCATGCCTTTCAACCCATAGGAAAAATCTTTTTCTGAAACAAACGCATTTTCTAGTATTGAAGGAATACTATTGGTAGTTAAAGTTATATCAAAGTTACTTTTTTAGTCAACAAAATTTGATTCCGTTAGTTTGTTTTCTTTGAGTATAACCGTGAGTGGATTGAAAGCCATTTTAATGCTGAGAATCACATAATTAAAAAAACTGTTAATTATGAAGAGCAATACTTTGAATTCATTTTAATTTGGTTCCCTCTACCATTTTAAAATTAATTCGCCAGCAGTCTGGATCCCTGTGAAATAGCATGTCTCGATGGGAAGACGACTACTATTCATCGTTTATCCAGACAGGCCAATTCTTTTTAATTTTACTATCTAGACAACTGACTTGGCCAAGTAAAATTAAATAGCTGACATAGTTTCAGTCTAGTATATAATAGCAGTGACTCAGATGGAGAAGATACTATTATATACAGTTAAGTGTTAACCACTACCTAATTCTAAATCAATCGTTTCGCAATGAACCCTTAAGATGAGAAGTGATCCACATTAATAATTATTCAGAATTATTTTTAAAGGAGATTTGTATTGGTGATACCGCAATTAATATATCCGATGGGGAGGAAGGCCTTATTGCCAACATGCAGGGTTTAATTGCGTCGTCTACAAACTGGTGATGGAGATCGCGGGATTTATCTATGAATAAATTCCCTCTCCCACTTAGATTTTTAAAACACTTTTGAGGGTTATAAAAATTTATTTAATTAAAATAAATTTATTAATTTTGAAAACAACACGATCTGAAAGAATCAAACATTTTTTCATGTACACGATTTCAAAGATTCCAGTTTATCAAATCATCTTTTTGTATTTTAATGCATAATAAATAAAATTTAATAAATGCAGAGTTCTTCCTTCAGCTTTTAGCAAAGGTAGTCATTAAATATATTTTTAAATTTTATTTTTCGTTCCATATTTTTTAAAAATAATAATTTATTTCGATCAAATATTTTTTTAGTTAATTAATTCAAAACTCAGAATTAATTTTCACGTTTTTTCAAGATATCCAATTTTATAAAAAATCATCTTAAATGTGATATTTTGTAAAAAATAAAATATCTAAAAAACATTTATTTAATTAAAATTAATTAATTAAAAAAAACTTTATTTTATTTTATATTACAAAATATTTTAATTAAAATTGAATTTTTGAATTAATTATATAAACAGAATAAATAAAATAGATATATAATCATCTACGTCATTTTTATATATAAACATGATATGCATATATATCCCGATTTTATGATCTAAGTGAAATATTGAAGCGTTTTCGTCTCTGGAAGAGAATAAGCTATATCAATCCCTATTCGCTTCTGATTATGTGTCCTGATTGTATGAGGCTTTCCTGATACTTTTTGATATATCAGTATATATCATATCAATCTTATATATATCATAATACAACCAAAATAGCTAGTGCCGCCACATTCAGGTGGCTTTTGCCGCCTAATCCGAACTCCGTTTTCGGTAATTTTTATATCGAAAGAAAGCTCTCAAAAAGTAAAAATTTTTGATTAAAAAATCTGCTAAAAAATAGCTCAAAAAATAGGCTTCAATGGCCGCTGGAACACAAAAAATGCTGCTGCCCCGCAACAGCACTGCACCACCAACTTCCCGAGGTCATTCTAGCCTCATCCGAATTCCGTTTTTTGACATACTTTATATCGAAAAAAAGCTCTAAAAAATTAGTATTTTTTGTCAAAAATTTTGCTAAAAACAGCTAGAAAAGCTGCGAACAAAATTGCCTGAATAGTCACAGCCGCACCAGTCGCGCTGCAGCCCCAAACAACCACTGTTTGGGCTTTTTTCGATGGTTCTTTCACGCCTATTTTTTTTATAAAAATAGCTCAAATATTTAACCACACGTTGCTTCAAAGAACACCTCGAAAATAGTCCCGAAACAGCCCCCGAATAGTTCCGCCTTGCGCCGCCGCCGCTCCGCCTGTTTGCACTACTTTTTGGCCGAGTTTTTTTTTTTTCTTGTTTTTGGATAGTTTTTAAGGTATATTTTACTACTGTTTTATGTCTAAAAGATTTCTCAAAAAATAGTTCAAAAAATTGCCCGAAAAATTATCGAAACCGCCGCCGAACCACAGCCGGCAAAGCCCCCAGAACCGGGTTGTTTTGGTGATTTTTCCTTAATGTTTTTGACTTGTTTTTTATTCTATTTTTAATGCATAAATACTGCAAAAAACTAAACAAAAAAATAGTTTAAAATCATTAAAAACTTATCGCGATCCGCGGCTCGTAAATACCCAAACCACTGCTGGTGCCGCCTCCGTTCTTCATGTTCTTGGATATATTTTACCTATTCTTAAATAATCTAAATAGAAATTTTAAAAATAAAAACTAGCTATTACAACGATCTTATGTCTTGAAGGCTCACATTCAATCTATCACTGTCAACCCCCGTGATTAAAAAAAATAATCATCATTTACACAATTCAATCAAATATAAAAAAATTGACGATTATAAAACCAGAATTAGAATGCCTACAAAAGAAAGTTAGCAACAGTTCTAAAATGACTCGGCCCCAATAACCGAAAATAAAAAATAAAACGGCTCTGATACCATTTATTGGAGGCAAGACTGCCAAAATAATAATTTTTGCAAACGATTATCTAAAAAAATTAACTGGATGGGCAAATACCGAAACAGACTCTAGATAAAATTTTTTGACGACGAACGATCAAAATAAAACCCGTGCAACCATAGTTAATTTAAAAAAATATATTTTTACCGGTCAAATCTTCAACTACATTTTTGATTCCGAATTGAAGCTCCCGTCAGACCTTCTACTCTATTTTCTTATGTGATTCTTGAATGTAGGGTGGGTTACAATTTATTAAGAATGCGTACCGACAGAACCGGTTTAGTTTTGGAAGATAAGTTATGAAACTGGTTCAGCATACTCGCATATTTATAGGGCTACAGTAAGGACCTCTGGAGTAATCATGAGTAAAACTTCTAATGGAACACAGACACCCATCAGCAGTTTTCACAATTAATCAAACCTCATATCAGTATCTACAATTATGGAAAACTAGCAGCGATTTCTGTAATTTTCATAAAATACTGAATTACAGTTCACACCACTAAAGAACTATAATCGCACTCTAACCCATAATCTCAATACTATCTTGCATTAAGCTCCTGTTATTAAATGCTTATCATTTCTCCCCACGTTAAGATTCTCGATACCCGCTAATTAAATTTAATTACTGACAATTTAATTTAATCGGCATCTTATAATTGCTTAAGTCCTTCTGCTTAACTTATTTGACCGCCGGATAATCAAATCCACCTGTAGGGTTTGGCTCGGTCAAAACTTATAAGTTTCCTTAAGGGGGTATCGTCAATCCATATTCTTCGAGACGTGAATTCCGTCAATAATTAATATTCACCGTATAAATAATACCATTATCCAACTCATCGGGAATATAGGCTCATAAAAGATCGCACCCTCTAACGAATCAAAATAACAAATATTAAATATACGCAAATGAATAATTATTTCATGATTAAGAGTATAAGCACTATTCATAATAATCTTGGGGTGTGAATTAATTTATATAGTCAGTATAAAATTAATTATCTCAAATGTCCAGTTCAATACACACAAAGTGTACTGGCACAGAGAGTTAGAATAATAGACAATGCTATTATCTGTTCCCCATAATCAAGACAGGCCTACTAAAACTCTGTGCTACAGTCGTACCGATGGTATGCCCATTTCCATCTAAATTGTGAACATAAAACTTATATTCTGTAAGAACCTAAAATCTGATCTTCTGTGTGTAAACTGTACTCTACACACTAAATTAATATTATACAGAATATTGAACATTCTTGCATAACATTAAAGAAATGATACACATACATTACTCATAAATTTTTTTATAAAATAAAAAATTAATTTTATTATAAAATAAAAAATTAATTTTATTAAGATAAAATTAAGTACTAAAAATATAATTTTTAGTATACCAACCCTAACACCAAGTTCGGGATGATGCTCGGTAGTGGTGAAAATTTGCTAAGACGACGGTAGAGGGCATGTGGGTTGCCTTCACTAGGGTCTTCTTGGAAAAGTACTTCTCGGGGTATTTGAGGGATATGTATCGGGAGGAGTTTTTCTCCCTTATACAGGGGAATCTTACTATGGTCCAATACGAGGTTAAGTTCGCGAACCTGTTGCACTTCGCACCCGAGATGGTGGCAATGAGGAGTTGCGCACCAAACGATTTGAAAGGGGTCTTCGACCCTCGAACAAGGATAGGATTGCAGCGTTGGGATTTCGGGTCTACACAAAGCTGGTGGAGGCTGTAATTCGGGTTGAGAATGCAATGGTAAAGAGTCATAAGAATAGGGAGAGCAAGTCACAATAGGGACCTTTAGGGGCACAGTTTGAGGGACATTAGACGAAGAGGCAGAAGTCGGGAGGATTAGGTTCTTACCCCATGGGATCACAACCACAGCCACGGTCAGCACCTACACCATCTATGGGTTCATCAGGGTATTTTGAATGTCGGGAGATAATATGTTACACTTGCAGACAGCTGGGACATCGTGGTAGGGATTGTCAGTAGAGAGGACAATAGTAGCAGGAGAGTTAGACTCAGGGGAGGGACCCGTTCTCTTGTTTTCAATGTGGTCAGGTGGGCCACATTCGTCGAGACTGCCTTTGGGGAGGGAATGCACAGAGTGCTCTGGAAGCACATCTAGGACTGGCATCGCGAGGACGACAAAGATACAAGCTGTCACAGCAGTAGTTGGGAGTGTAGTCGACTAGGACAGAGGAGGGGCACCTCAACCCAGTTAGTGAGGTAGCCCGGGACTAGGGAGAATAGTGGGCAGAACTAGGGATGGGTGTATGCCCTCGTAGAGCCCAACACTTTAGTGGCACCTGCCGTGTTGGATGCCGCCATTAGGCCGTCGATCATCCGAGGTACCTTCATAGTGTACCGTTCTTAAGCCAGTGTTCGTATAGACACGGGGGCATCGCATTCATTCATCTCATCTGCATTTACATCTGCATTGGGGTTAGAGGTAGACGTATTGGGTAGCACCTTGTGTGTAGAGACATCGATTGGTGGGGCTGCCATGTTGAGACATGTGTGTAGAGTCTATGAGATGGAGATCGTTGACCGCTAGCTAGTATTCGATTTTATTCAGCTCGATATGGCTCCTTTCGATATCATCTTAGGGATGAATTGGTTGATCACCTTTTGCGCCTTCATCAGCTGTAACCGACACCAAGTGTTTATTTGTACGTCAGAGGGCGATTCCTTATATTTTGTGGGCGACTAGGATGACGATTTAATGCCTAGACCTCTTTGTTCAGGGGACCGAGGCAGCCTCAGCCTTTTTTCTCAGCCTTATCTACGAGTGAGACTTGTTCGACTCATGGAGAGTTTTCTCCCGTGGTTTGTGAGTTTCTGAATATTTTCCCAGACGATCTGTTTAAGCTTTTGACTCGACGAGAAGTGGAGTTTTCTATTGACCTTATTCTAAGAACCACTCCCGTTTCTATGCCTTCATACCATTTTGCACCGACCAAGCTCTTAGAACTGAAAGTGCAGGTCCAGGAGTTATTAGATAAGGGTTTTATTCATCCTAGTGTGTCGCCTTGGGGAGCACCGGCGTTGTTTGCAAAGAAGAATGATGGGTCATTGTGCCTTTGTATAGATTACCGTAGGATGAACCATGTGACCACTAAGAACAAGTACCTTATGCGCCGTATCGACGATTTATTTGACCAATTGAAGGGTTCATGTTGCTTTTCGAAGATTAACTTGAGGTCAAGCTACCATCAGTTGAGGGTCAAGGAGGAGGATATCCCAAAGACGGCTTTTCGCACCCGATATGGGCACTTTGAGATTTTAGTTATGCCATTCGGACTGGCCAATGCACCGGTGACGTTCATGGACCTTATGAATCGTATCTTTCACCCATACCTCGATAGGTTTGTGGTAGTGTTTGTGGATGACATCCTTATCTATTCACCATCTGAGGAGGCGTAGAAGGAACATCTTCGGATTACTCTACAGTTGTTGTGGGAGTATCGATTATATGCAAAGTACAATAAACATGAGTTTTGGCTAACCGAGGTGAAGTTTTTGGGGCATATAGTTTTGGGAGATGGAGTGGCGGTGGACTCCTCCAAGATAGAGACGGTGATGGGTTGGGAGAGGTTGAAGAATGTGTTCAAGATTCGAAGCTTCTTAGGCTTAGCGGGTTACTATTGGCGATTTGTGAGAGATTTCTTTAGGCTTGCAGTGCCTATGACACACCTTACGTGAAATGGAGTCAAGTTCGTGTGAGCCGATGATTGTGAGTTCACCTTCCAAACCTTGAACGAGAGACTGACTAGTGCACCTATTCTAATTGTAATGGGGAGAAGATTTGGATACGTCGTGTATTGTGATGCGTCACATGAAGGGCTTGGTTGCGTGTTAATGCAAGAAGGAAGGGTGGTTGCCTATGGGTCGAAACAATTTAAGAATCATGAGAAGAATTACCCTACCCATGACTTGGAGCTCGTGGCAGTGGTCTTTGCTCTAAAGACTTGAGGCACTATTTATATAGAGAATGCTTTGAAGTGTTTTCTGATCATAAGAGTTTGAAGTATTTATTTTCGTAGGACTTAAACTTGCGCCAGAGAAGATGGATGAAGTTCTTGGAAGATTACGATTTTGATCTATAGTACCACTTGGACAAGGCCAACGTGGTAGCCGATGTCCTCGGTTGAAAGTCCTTGAGTTCTTTAGCTCACGTTGCCACGAGAGAGTGGAGTATCTTGGGGAGATCGACGAGTACGACTTACGCCTTCGTAGGTCGGGTGATAATGCTGTTAGGGTTGGTATACTGAAAATCATATTTTTAGTATTTAATTTTATTTTAATAAAATTAATTTTCTATTTTATAAGAATCTTTATGAGTAATGTATGTGTATCATTTCTTTAATGTTATGCATGGATGTCTGATATTCTATATAGTATTTAATCTGGTGTATAGAGTGCGGCTTGCACACAAAAGATCAGATTTTAAGTTTTTGCATAATATAAATTTTATGTTCATAATTTAAATAAAAATGGACATATCATCGGTACAACTGTAGCACAGAGTTTTAATAGATCCGTCTTGATTACGGGGAACAGATAATAGCGTCGTCTATTATTGTGACTCTCTGTGCTAGTACACTTTGTGTGTATTGAACGAGACATTTTGAATAATTAAATTTATACTGACTATGTAAATTAATTCGCACTCCAAGATTATTATGAACAGTACTTATCATCTTAATACTTAAATAATTATTGATTTGTATATATTTAATATTCGTTGTTTTGATTCATTATGGGTTTATATTCCTGGTGAGTTGGATAGAAGTATTATTTATATGACGAATTTTAATTATTGACGGAATCTACGTCTCGAAAGATTGGGAATGACGATACCCCTTAAGAAAGCTTATAAGTTTTGACCGGATCAAATCCTGTAGATGGATTTAATTATCCGACGGTCAAATAAGTTAAGCAAAATGGCTTAAAGAATATCAAGATACCGATTAAATTATATTGTTAGTAATTAAATTTAATTAGCGGGTATCGAAAATCTTAACGTGGGGAGAAATAGTAAACATTTAATAACAGAAACTTAATGCTATATGGTCTTGAGATTATGAGTTAAAGTGCAATTATAGTTCTTTAGTGGTGTGAACTGTAATTCAATATTTTATAAAAATTGCAGAAACCGCTGCTGTTTTTTCATAACTGCAGATATCGCTATGAGATTTGCTTAATTGCGAAAACCGCTAATACGTGTCTATGTTCCACTAGATGTTTTACTCATAATTACTCTCTCATGTCCCTACTGTAGCGCTATAAATATGCGGATAAGCTGAACCAGTTTCATAATTTGTCATTAAGACTAAAGCTGTCCAGGTTCTGCCGGTACGAGTTCTCGATAGTTTGTAGCCCACACTACGTTCGGGAATCGCATAAGAGAATACAGTAGAAGATTCGACAGGAGTTTCAACTTGGATTCAAATCATAGTTGAAGATTCGACCGGTAAAAAGGTATTATTCTAAATTAACTTCGGATGCGTGGGTTTTATTTTGATCGTTCGTCATCAAAAATTTTATCTGGATCCCATTTTGGCATATGCCTGTCCAATTAATTTTTTTTAGATAATCTTTTACAAAAACAAAGATCTGAGCAGTTTTGCCTCCAATAAATGCTACGTTGTTCACAGCGGTGTCTCATCCCACCCTCGTCCAGCGTGTTATGGAGGCTTAGAGGCAGGATGCGGAGAGATTAATGTTCAGAGATCGAGTTTTGAGTGGCGAGGATGCCAATGAGTGGACTGTCCACTCTAACCAGAGTTTGAGGTTTGTTGGGAGAGTCTTTCTGCCAGAATTATGGTGACGTACTCTGTGAGTTTCATCACTCTCGTTTGGCGGTGCATCCATGTGGCACCAAGATGTATCATGATGTGTGTAGGCAATTTTGGGAGAGTGGAATGAAGAGGGATGTTGCCCTATTTGTTTCACGTTGCTTTACCTACCAACAGGTGAAGGCCGAGCATCAGAGGTCGGCAACGGGTATGTTACAGCCATTGCCAGTGTCCGAGTGGAAGTGGGAGAATATTTCCATGGATTCTGTGTCAGGACTTCCTAGATCGCCGAGGGGGCATGATCCTGTGTGGGTTGTGGTGGATAGGTTAACCAAATTTACCCACTTCCATCCTATCCACATGACAGATTCGGTTAACAAGCTTAGCAAAGCTGTATGTGAGTGAGATTGTCAGACTCCATGGAGTACCAATTTATATCGTCTCTGATCGAGATCCCCGCTTCACGTCACGCTTTTGGCAGAGTTTGCAGACCTCCATGGGAACAAGCCTACTACTCAGTATTACTTTTCATCCTCAGACAGGCCAGTTGAAGCGCACCATTCAGATACTCGAGGATATATTGTGAGCATATGTTTTAGACTTTCGTGGGTTGTGGGAGGACCATTTGCCATTGATGGAATTCGCCTACAATAACAGTTACCAGTCGAGTATTGAGATGGCGCCCTTTTGAGGCATTGTATGGTAGACGTTGGGGAGATGGCGATGTTGGGACCAGAGCTTGTACGTGAGACCACAGAGAAGGTCGTCGTAATTTGTAAACATTTAGTGATCCCGCAGACTTACCAAAAAAGATACATCATAGATAAGAGGAGGAAACCGTTAGCATTTGAGGTGGAAGACCATATGTTCTTAAAAGTTTCATCACGCAAAAGTTTTGAAATTTAGAAAGAGTGGAAATCTGTGACACCTAACCCTTAAAAATGCTAATAATAATAATAATAATAATAATAATAATAATAATAAAATTATTAAAAGTAATTAATTTATTATAAGACCCTAAATCCAAGAATTAATTTTAAGAACTAAATCCAAGAATTTACATCTAAGAAAATTTTAGATAATCAAGAGTAGAGATAAAAATGTATTGTATAGTTAATTTTTTTTTTGCAAATTTTAACTTCATGATAAATCATAAAATAATATTAAAAAATTATCTTGTATTTTTGAAAATTTTCTAAACTTAAATTTTTTCAGTTAGTAAAATTTTTTATAATCGTTAAACCGCGATAAAAAAATATTAAATAGATAGAAAATCCTAGTAAAAATTCTAACTATACCAAAATTCACGAAAATACATTAAAAATTTATATCTAAATTTTTAAAATTTTTAAAATTAAAAATTTTACATTAAAAATTTTATAATATATCTATATGCAAATTAAATATATCACGTCCGTTAAACAGCTGTGTACAGCTGTTTTGCTCCAAAACATTGCATATAAATACACCATGCTCGCACAAACTGGTATCAAGAGAAGTAATATATACATACATACATACATACATACATATATATATATATATATATATATATTCTCTCTCGCTCTTATCATTGCCACACCCGAGCACCAAGCCACGCCACCACTACCCAAACCACACACCACCACCGAGAATTTCACCACCCATTGGCCTCTGTATTTTAGTGTTTTGCACAATGATATTGTGAATGTGAGAAATTACTGTGAGTGTGTGTGTGTTTGGTGTGTGAGTGCTGTGTGTGTGGGTGTGTTTTGTGTGGTGTGTGTTTAGTGAGTGTGTATGCGTGAGTTGATTTGTAAGCCTCTGTGTGTGTGTGTGTGTGTGTGTGTGTGTGTGTGTTTTGTGTTTGCTGTGTGTGTGTTTGGGAATTGTTTGGTGTTTTATTAAAAAGCTAAAAAAATATTGATTAATATCAAAAGTATTTTATAGAAATAATAAATTTTAGATATTTAAAATATTGAATTTTATTTTTAAGATTAAACGAAGTAAATTAAAGATTTTCTTGCATTAAAAATTTAAAAGCTAACTATTTAAATTAAAAATTTTCATAAAAAAAAGTGTATGAGTGCTAGGTGTGTGTGCTTGGAATGATTTGATTACAGTATATATATTTGGGATTTATTGGTTATCTACAAATTTTAAGATTTTTATTTTAAAATTAAAAAATGCAAAATAAAAAGGTTTTTAAAAGAAATTTATTTTTTCTAACAAAAACATAAAACAATAGAAAATTTAAGAAAAATCAAATAACAAGAATTTTTTAACTTAAATATAAGAAACTTTTATAAATTTTAAGTAATTTTACACCAAGAAATTATTTTTACTAAAAATAAGTATTTTAGTTTTACATCAAGCTTTAAATTATTTAATTAAAATATGTACTTTAACCCCTAATGTAATGAAAATAGATAAACTTTTTTATAAAGGTTTTAAGATTTAGGAGTTAAAAAATACAAAGAATTTTAGCTAATTGTTACTTTGGGAATCATACTAAAACTAGTAACTTATTGTGTTCAGATTTGAAAATTCACTGACTACCACACGCAAAAGTCAGGTGAATCTTTTGATATATGAGTTAATTGAGTTTTCGATTATCGCTTTATAATTATTTTGAGGTGTACCACAATTATTGTTGAAAATAATTATAGAAATATGATAGTATAAAGATGAGAATGATAGTATAAACGGCGTCCTACCCGTTGGAGGACGATAAAGTATACTAGCGAGGTGATGTAATAAGGGCGGCTGGTCACGACCAGGTGACTAGAAAATGATCATTTTCCACTGCGGGGTAGTTTCCCGGATTGCTGGTAGAACCGTTTATTCGGGCATCATTATAAAAATAGAAAGCGATTAATAACTCAGATATTTATGCACTCACACTAGTTTTGCTAATGGATATTGAACAATTTTAGGTGATACTTGCATGCATGGAAGAACTGGTAGCAGGGAAAATATAGTTTAATTTATTCATAGTTTTATTTCAAGTTCTGTAATTGTTGTATTTTAATTCCTGTATCTCGTCATGTTGTTTAAACGTTGAACACACAGTTAGCAAGCTCTTGAGATTTTTGAAATGAGATCGCTGAGAATGTTTAAGGGAAGTGATTCCTTTTCAATGAATGATTTACTTTTGTTTTAAAATTAGAATGACTATAATGAGATTGTTTGAAAATAAAAACTCAATTGGCAAAATTCAAAATAAGGAATAGAAAATAAAGAAAGAAAGAGGCCTCGAGTGGATTTTTAACTCATTGGCCGGTCACAGACACTGTTCTTAGAAATGGGTCGTGACAGAAGTAGTATCAGAGTCTTGATGGATTTTTTTAAAAATTCAGTGCAAATGTTTTCAAAAACCCCAATGCAAAGTTTGAAAACCCAGAGCGTAGGACACTTCACACTAGTTTATGTGCGTATAGAAAATTCTCGATGTATCTTTAGTTGGATAGACTAGTAGTAGTCTCTTAAGACATGGCTCTATAGGTAACACAGATACACTTGGAAGGTACTATCGTATCATGACACTTGCCGTACCGTTATAAATAAGTATCTGTCTGTCTTTGAAAAATATATTTTGTATGAAGTTGTGATACTTGTCATAGCAGGAACATAAATAATATGAAAACTCAGGCGAACCCCATAGTGCGCCAACAATTTAGAGACGAACTCAGGTAGTTATGTTGTCTCTCATTTCGTTTACAATAAAATGCATCCTGTGAATCTCAATAACTGGTTCTAATTTTGTTAAGAATTCTATAGGAAATTCAAACATGAAGATAAAACTACATTCTATATTAACGAATATATTTCTTGTGACACATAAGTTTTAGTTAGAGTAATGGTTGAGGGATGACTAAAAAGATGGAGTAATGGCTGATAGGCGATTAAAAAGATTTTAAGTTGAAAAAGAGAGATAATAGTGTTAAGATGTGACATTTGACTTTATAGATTTTTATCATATTGGTGATTGTAGAAAAAAGTGGATATTTGGATCTGATTAAGTGTGAAGATATTATGGTGATTTTTGATAGCTTAAGTACCTGTAGAGAATTTTTGGACGTTGTTTATGTTTTGATCAGTTGCACTCTTTGATCTACTGATAGAATTTTAAATGTCATCTCTTAATGTTAGTTAAGGTTTTTATTAGAACATACTAGACTTGTAGATCATATGTATGGCTTTAAGTAAAAGTTGAATCATGATAATATTTGTTTAGAAAGAGATATTCATTTTTGGGTGCTTTAGAATTGAGAACACGAGTTGAAGGACACAAATTATGGATATAGACTTGGTGATTTTGTTGGTGGTGAGAGAAGATTTATCTAGGTGAATTTTAATATAGTTTGACTTGATAGCGATAAAAGACAAATGGCCTTTTGTGAGTATAAGATGATAGGTAGTTTGCGAATCGTTTGAAGACTCACAAATAAATTCTTGTGGTGATTAGATTTTCCCCGGTAATATTAAGTAATTTGAAGTAGTGGTATATTGAGAAGCAAAGAGAATAAATAGCAAAGAGATTAAATAGAGTAAAAAGTCCTTGTTGGGTGGTGATATAAGGCATGTATGATTGATTAAAAGTGAAATTATGCCTTTGAGGTGTATAGAAAGGTAAGATTTTACAGCGAATTAAGAAGTACAATTGGAGATTAAATGGCTTATACATTTTTTACTTTGAGTCTGCGTAAGATATTATGTTGTGAGTTGAGTTTATCATGGTTGAATTATAAGTATGCTATAATTAGGATTCAAGAGTCACAAATTATACTATGATTAGGATTCTAGAATCACAAATTACAACCTTTAAGTGAAAGAAAATACTTTGATAATTTGAAAGGTAGTTATTTATAATAATTACATTAGAAGCAGAGTGCGCAATATAAGTATTAATTACTTAAATATTTGAATTGACATTCGGTGTGCAATGGAAGTATTAATTACTTAAAAATTTAAATTATGAAATTAGAGGACGAAATTTTTTAGGATTATAATGGGAAGTTTGGAAAAAAATTTATCGAGTCGAATTTATCTTCTTATGACACTAATTCCATCATAATAAAAAATGCTCAATTTCTTGTGCAAAATTCAAAATCATTCGACGAAAATTGTTATTTGGACCATAGATCTTATAAACGGCAGTCATGGCTTCCACCAACAACAGTAATCTGTGATCATTCATTCTAATTGTAACGACCCGAGTTTTCGAGTTTTTTTATTATCAAATAATGTTTAACAAATAATAGTAAATAGAAATTAATCATTTTGTGGTGGAGTATATAATTCATGGCTAATGGGTGATAATTTATTATAATAATAAATTTAAGTAAGTTTGATTTTTAAGTTAAGTTAAAAATTTAAGTTTAAATAATAAGATTATAATAAGTTTAAAGCTATTGTTAAGTTTAAATTCAATAATAATAAATAATTTAATAATATAATATTTTTTTAAAAGGTAATAACCTCTTTAGGAAAGAAATATCTTTTAGAAGACTATAATTTTATTTTTGGAAGGCAAAAGAAACAAAGAAATAAATAAATAAAATAATTATATTTATATATATATAATCTTTATCTCTTTATATATATACATATACCCATTAGGGTTTTTTTGTGCGTAATTACAAATCACTGTGCCGCATGATGGTTTAGGGATTAGGAAATCACACATCAGTGCGCCGTTGGGAGAAATTCGGGGGAGAAATTCAGCCTGCGTTTTCGTACGGATCAAGAGCCAAACGAAGTCGGATCATTGTGATTTTTTAAAGACATACTCTGGGCATCGTGTTCTTGATAATCAACGGTTTTGTTTTTCAACTGGTAAGATTTAAACATACGTTTGTTTTGTTGATCGCTACAAATAATATTCGATTATTCCGGCGTTCTGTTTTCTTATCGTTCTCCAACTGTTCTTCGTTTTTTTTTTTGGAAGAGAGATGAGTATAAGCCTCTAGATTTATAGGATTAAGAAGGAGACTAAACCTTTCATCTCAAACCGAAGCTATTATCGTCGTGCCGTCGTAGAAAACCGAAAAAGGTAACCGAAATTATTAGTTTCGCAACGCATAAGTATTTATTAACTTCTTTTGACTTTTAGTTTTAATTAGTTACTGTATGTTAATATGTATGATAAATATTCTGATATTAAGAGATTGTTTTTGATATAGATAATTAATCAAAAATTAAAAAAAAGACCGAATCACTAAATTTTGTGCCGTTTTAATATTTAATTACTTCGATGAATCCTATGATCATATAGTTGTTGAATTTTTGAATATTTATGATAAATATTCTGAATTTAAGAGAGTTCACTTCATTAAAAATAATTAATCAATTAGTCAAACTTTAATCGAGTTGTCGTAGAAAAAGCTAAATTATTATTTTTAAATATTTTAAATCGTTTAAACAAAATTAAACCAACAATCAAGTTTTGCATTTTAAATTCTTTTTCCAGAAAGATCTTGTTGTAAAAAAAAAAGGTTATGTAAATACGAAACTCGAATTCAAAATAACACTTGACATATTTTGTTTGATTATAAGATTATTGTTTATCGTTTGATGTATGTTTAGATATCTCATGTTGTTATTGATGATCGCATGTTAAGCTATCATTTTTCGTTAAAACATGATTCATATTCGCCTGATTGATTATCGATTTAGCATGATTTTTAACTATTGAAAATTTGTTCATCGGGAGGGTTGTATAAATAAACTTCACATGCCAATCATCGTAATGGAAAAATTACGAGGGGTTAGTCGTATGTCGTGGTTTGTTTTAGTGATGGATATTATCAAGGTGCATCTACCGTAGGCTGGGCCGATATTCGAACCTTGTTAATATCCACCTAAGTTTAGATTTTTGATAAGTTACCTAGCAGACATCCGCCGTAGGCCGGGCCGGTATATATTTTAGGGTAACTTATTAAGCAGACATAGATGCGTTCTCGGTTATAATTCTAGGATGATTATTTGGCAGAAACAGTCCGTAGGCTGGATCTTGTTATTATTCTAGGATATCATTTGGCTGAAACCGTAGAAACTTCTCGTGTATTAGATTTGATGTTGATGATGATGAGGAGGATGTGTTTGGGTAGTGATTTAGGATAATCCTAGTTGGAGTTATTAGTAATTAATTAAATCATGAAACATTTTGATATATCTGTTGTTTATTTGTTGTTACCTATTGATGTGATTAGCTATCGACGCATGCTTTACTTGTGATGAGTTTACTGAGTTCTTCGAACTCATGAACTCGTTTTATGTTGCCCTGGTGATTCAAACACCAGGTTATGAAGTGCAGAATGGCGTCGTATAGGAGAACATAGAAGAACAGATAGAGTCTTGATTCATGTGAACCTAGCCACCAGTGTCTTTATTATCAGCATTTGTTTTGTTTTCAGTTACTTTTTTTTATTATTTTTCGCTGCAAGAACAATGCTGTAGTAAAATTTTTAATTTAATTTTATTTCTTTGAGAAATGTTAGAATAAGATTTTACCTTTCTGTTGCCTAGTATTTTATTTGTCGCTCTAGATGAATCTAAAAATTTTGGGTCGTCACACCAATTCCTTTCCAAATGACGATAGTCCTTTTTAACCTTACCTTTTGTATTTCTGTAACTTTGATGACCACTCTGTTGTGAGAAGTAAATTGGCGAATCTTTTTATACACTTGCAATCCTGACCGGGGGAGTAAATTTGAATGTTTGTAATGAAATACGTTTGGCCGACGTAATTTTAGGACAACTATCTAGTTGGCTACCCACTTCTTTAATATTTCTTTCTTTTTTTTGATCAGTTTATATTTCTTTCTTGAAAACTAGTTTTGATAACTCGATTTGGTTATGAATTTTTTTTGATTATCATGTATGTTCCACAACTTATGAGTCATTCTTGGTCCATCCGAAGAATATCGATAAATAACGAAATCATTAAGAGTTTGAATTTCCATGAGAAATAGGGCACTACATGAACATACTCAAAAGATCTACCAGTAACCCTTCAAATGATAAAACAGAATCTCTTGTAGTGCACAACACCTTAAATATGTCCTCATAGTAATCGATTTGAATAAACCCATTTAACCAAATCACATGCATTGTATTCTTCAAAAATCTTGGTATGTTCAGATGAGAATAGAAAAACAAAAAATTATTTAACCAAGATTTATAAAGAATATCAAAATTATTTATGGATTATAAAGTTTTAATCCTAACAACCGTTGTTTCTATTCATAACATACAAAACCAAACTCTGAATAAGCAATAAGAGCAACTTCAACAACGAATGAATAAACTGTTTAAATTAATCCTCCCTTGGGTTTGTAAAAAAAAATCTCAAAATGAATGCTTTACGCTAGATAGCTAAGGGTGTCATCTTAGGAAATCCTAGTTTCCCGAAGAAGAATTATAACACCATCCACTAACCCTAGTTAAAGATTGGCCCAAAATTACACAAGGAGACCACCGTAGAGTAATGACAATGACCAAGGGCCAAAAATGTGTGGCCCTAGTCTCGGGAGAGATCATCGAAACGTTGAAGAGTAACTGTAACCTCTCTCTAACTACTCTTCGCGTGTTTACATAGAAGATAACCCAATTAGTCAAAAAGTTTTACCATTCCACTTTGAAGTTACATTGTTGACCCAGCTCATGTCCTAACACGACCACCTGTGGAAATAAATCCAAACCTGCTTTACGAAGAACGACCGCTACACATCCTAAGACCGCAAAGAGAAGTGACTCCAAAACAAAGTCATTCCACTTGTCAAAGTATGATGTGACAATCATTTAAGAGACGAAGCTACGTGGGGGAAAGAAATCGACATGAGAAGCAAATATTCAGAACTTTTCGCATAAGGTATGATACTCCTTCACCTATCCTAAATCAAGTTTGGAGGATCAAATTTTCTAAAGATGGGGAGAATGTGACACCTGGCCCTTAATAATAATAATAATAAAAGAATTATTAAAAGTAATTAATTTATTATAAGACTCTAAATCCAAGAACTAATTTTAAGATCTAAATCCAAGAATTTACATCTAAGAAAATTTTAGATAATCAAGAGTAGAGATAAAAATGAATTGTATAGTTAAAAAAAATTTCTGCAAATTTTAACTTCATGATAAATTATAAAATAACATTAAAAGATTATCTTGTATTTTTGAGAATTTTCTGAACTAAAATTTTTACAGTTAGTAAAAATGTTAGTAATCGTTAAACTGCGACAAAAAAATATTAAATAGATAGAAAACGCTAGTAGAAATTCTAACTATACTAAAATACACAAAAATACATTAAAAGTTTATATATAAATTTTCAAATTTTTTTGAATTAAAAATTTTATATCATAAATTTTATGATGTATTAATGTGCAAATTAAATGTATCACGTGAATTAAACAACTGTGTACAACTATTTTCCTCCAAAACATTGAATATAAATACACTGTGCTCGCACAAACTGGTATCAACAGAAGCTACACATACATACATACATACATATATATATGTTAGTAATCGTTAAACTGCGACAAACAAATATTAAATAGATAGAAAACCCTAGTAAAAGTTCTAACTAAACTAAAATTGACGAAAATACATTAAAAGTTTATATCTAGTTTTTCAAATTTTTTTGAATTAAAAATTTTATATAAAATTTTTTATGATGTATCTATGTGCAAATTAAATGTATCACGTGCGGTAAACAGCTGTGTAAAGCTGTTTTCCTCCAAAACATTGCATATAAATACACTGTGTTCACACAAACTGGTATCAACAGAAGCTATATATATATATATATATATATATATTTGGAGCTTCTTGTTGAAAATAGTGAATTCAATTGGCTATTTTTTAAAATTGATTTTTGGCCGAATTCAATTGGCCATTTTTTAGAATTGATTTATGACCATTATTCTAGAATTGATTGGCAATTGAATTCTAGAATTAATACTATTCATTGGCAATTGATTTCATATTCATTTCTTTCGTAACCCTCCATGAGAGAAATTCTATATATTCTGGTATTCTATAGAGGTGTGGTACAGAGGTAAGTGTGAAGAAACAAAATACAGGGAGAGGAGAAAGAGAGAGAGAGAGAGACCAAATTACAATTACAAGGTATGAGAGAGAGAGACAGACGAGGTGCGTTCGAGTAGCTGATCTTTGGTGGTGTTCCAACGTTCGGGTCAATCGTTTTATCTTGGAAAAGTGACGTCGGTGGAGAAACCTACAACACACTTGGTAGGCGGTGAATCATTCTTAAGAAAACTCCGTTTGCAGGACTCGGTTTACATATTCTGTTCATGTTATTTCAGTAATTTCGTTTACTGTAAATTCTGTTTATTGTAATTTTTGAAAGTTAATAAACATGTATTTTCTACACCACCGAGTATATCTTATGTTGCATTATATTTCACACAATAATCTTAAGAATGATTCGTTTCTTAAACTTGCTTGGTTTAGATCTTCATTTTTTTTCTAAAAAATACATACAGAAAACGTATAAATACATGCTTATACTATTAACATATTCTGTGAGTATATTCAGGTTTTATGGATTCAATATTGTCAAGCTCCAAACTTCAGGTCACGTGAAACACCCACAACAACTAACCCGAGAATACACTCTCAAATTAAACCATACATGCATTGTATATAATCGCCAAACGGCTTACATTATACGGCTCCAATGCCGAAAAATATGTTACAACATACATGTAACAAAACTAGCAAAAAAGAAGACTACAACTCTTCCACCTTTCTAGCAACCGACCCCGGATCAACCTGCGTGACCGGTACCTGAAAAAAATTAAATCCCACACCGTGAGCCAAAACTCAGCAGAAACTAGACAGGCATGCAATATAAGCAAAACATGCTAGGAAAATGAGGTGCAGTTTTAGACTCTCTTTCAAGCCTTAAAACAGTTTAAAAACGGTTTTAGATCACGACTCACAAGAGCCATTAAAAACAAGTTTCATAAGCAATGGGAAAGCGAGGATTAAAACCATTTTTCGACTCATTAGAGCCTTGAAAACGATTCTAGTATTACGACTTCTGCAGGCCGTTAATACAGTATTTTGACTCCCGAAGGCCGTTAATACAGTTTTAAGAAAATTAGTCTATCCGTCCCAATATACATTTCATGCAATCCATGTATCTTCTCGAACTTTTACCGAAGGACCGTAGCCCCATCTATGCAGCGTACGCAACCTGTGCGACCCACAAAATGCACGTCACCCGTGTAACACACACAACGCACGCAACCCATGCAACACACACAACGCATGCCACCCGTGCAACACATACAACGCACACTACCCGTACAACACACACATCTTCACGGACTTTCACCGTAGGACCATTATCCACCATCATCACACATCTTCACGGACTTTTACCGTAGGATCCTTATCCGCCCCACTATGCTTCGTCGACCAGGGTCAACAGATATCTTCACGGACTTTTACTGTGGGATCATTATCCGCCCCTCATATACACATCTTTACGGACTTTCACCGAGGGACCAATATGCCCCTCACATATGAAAAACAGATACAAATCTATGTACCAATAGGTATCTCAACACATGCCTAAACCACGGGATAAAACCGCATCCAAACATGCATACTAAACCAGGGTTTAAATGCATGAAGCCACGTACTATCACTACGTTACACAAACCACGTCACATGCTACACACGCGACTCACATAACACCTGCAATTCATGCAACATGCATCACACGCATCCATTCCTCATATTTCACATAACCATGCCTATAAAACGTTTGAGTTTTAAAGCATGCAATCACGGTACACGTAACGATACCAAAACATGTAATCCACTTACATAATCTATGCATAATAAACCACAGTTATAATGCATAAAGCTAGCTATAAGCGCACATAGCCATATAACCTCAAATCGTGACATCACTCGCCACAAACCCGACATCCACTCACAGGGACAACCGGCAACCCACAGAACCAAAACCTAACCTGAAGGCCAACACCACTCAAGTGCTCAAGCGCTTAACCACCGCTCGAGCGGTCCCCTACCAACATAGCACACTGCCACAACCCCGCTCGAGCACTCAACCACCGCTTGAGCGGTCCCCAACCGACATACATCTCTGCCACCATCCCGCTCGAGCGTACAACCACTGCTCGAGCGGTCAACGCTGGGAGGAAACCCAAATCGAGAAACAAAACCAAACCCCCGCACGCAACGATGCATGAACCACCATGCACACAACCGTGTACCAAAAACCCGCATCTAACCATGCACGTCACCCCCGAGAATGACACCCAAACAAACACCCGATGCCACGACACGACTCCCGAAGCCATCACACAACCAACCGAATCCCAAAAAGAATCCGTAGGTATTTGAATCGACTAATTCTCATAAATTAATCAATTGAATACCATAGGACGCCAATTGAAAACCAATGCCCAACCACCTCATATCATAACCCAGACCAACACACGCCTAACACGACCAATACTGACCACCACATGCCCAACACGCCCAACACGAACCCACACATGCCCAACACAGCCAACACAAACCCACACACGCCCAACACAAACTCCCACACACCCAACGCGGCCAACCAAGATGAAAAATAATCTTTTTCCAAACATTCGGCTAAAAACGGGTGAAAAACGGTTTAGAAATTCTGACATACCTTCACTCTTTTGATCATAACGTTTTCCATAAAACGAATTTTAAGGTGAGAAAGGTTCTATTGGAAAGAAGACTTCCGAGGCTTCAATTTGAGTACAAGAATGACTCAATTCTGAATCCGGACGAGGGAGATAACATCAAAACGGCCCTGTGCAGCTAGTCTGCTCAAGCGGACATCGGGCGCTTGAGCGAGCAACCACCCGAGAAAAATTCAGATTTTTCTGTTCTTGAGTGTTCTAAGCCCCAAACTCTCAAACACTCACTATGATGCATCAAAACACATTTAAACCTACCGATTCGCATATATTAAACACCCACGGACATACGCGAGCCCAAAACATCAAGAACTACCGAACGAGAAATCTCAAAACCCGGTTCACCCAACCGAAAACAACACAAAAATGGTTTTAAACCAAAATTCGATCTTTAAATCGATTTTTCATGCATTTTTAACCGGTAAAAGCACACACGATTACACGTAGCATCCTTATAAGACACGAGAGTCTAAGATCCTACTTCAATGTGTTAAAAACTCAACGTCTCGATCCACGTGCAAAACCAAACTTCGCCAAAATAAAATTCTGTCTAGATGAACACGTAGCCCACCGTGCCAATAGCAAGGATCCGCTTTTGGATCATTGAAAATTGAGCCCCGGGCCCCCGAGAACTTAGAGAGAAGGCAGAGAGAAAAAGAAAACTTGGTGGAGAAATTTTGAAAATATTTTTTGAAAATATCTAACTCCAGATATTTATAGGCCTCCAAAATATCTTTTTTTAAAATTTTTCAAAATTTACACCGTAACATGCCACGGCCCCGAGAACCTGCCCCGCATGCATATCTAACCCCGATCATGCATCTAAAAGCAATAAAAACATGCTAAAGCAAAAACGCTAAATGCACGTTGAAAAACGCCAAAAAAAGAAAACGGGTCACGGTCTCACAATGATAACCCCCTTAAAGGAATTTCATCCCTGAAATTCAACTCAAGGTCAAAACCATAAACCGTCGACCGCAATCGACATAGGCATACGAGATGGTTAGCCAAACCGTTCCTAGGATATAGTTAAACAATGTCAGGCATCCTAAACAACGGCCAGCTATCTCAAGGACACGGGATCTACAACTCACCCCAACCTCACATCCTCACCAACCGCTGCCTCAACACAGCACACCACCCACGGAGTCCACCACCAACTCCAAACCCATAGTCACGGCCTCGAACACGACCTCACCCTCTCCGTGCAAACATTAGGTCTATGAAAGAACATAAGACGCAACACATAAACACGAACCACATAAACATGCTAACACATAAGCAAATAGGTTCATGCTAAGCAAACCCCACTTACCGAGGAGAACCGGCAAGAATGAAACATCAATCTGGATAACCTACTTAGATTCCTGGCTAGAAATCACGTCAGCTAAACGCGTTTCTAACTTGGCCCCCAAGTTTGTTAATCGAAATGCCCAAAGGCAGGACTAATCAATCCCACAGTTCAACCCCCATGCTCACATATACACATCATTCACATGTTTAACATATCAACACGTTCATGTTATCAGAGTATCTAAACACATGCACTCAAGCACACGCAATCAATCTCACACGGGATACACCCTCTTCCCATGGCTCTAAGTATTTGAACTCAGAGCTATGATACCAATCTGTCACGTCACAAACTCTGGGTCACGTGAAACACCCACAACAACTAACCCGAGAATACACTCTCAAATTAAACCATACATGCATTTTATATAATCGCCAAACGGCTTACATTACACGGCTCCAATGTCGAAAAACATGTTACAACATACATGTAACAAAACTAGCAAAAAAGAAGACTTCAACTCTTCCACCTTTCCAGCAACCAACCCCGGGTCAACCTGCGTGACCGGTACCTAAAGAAAATCAAATCCCACACCACGAGTCAAAGCTCAGTAGAAACTAGACAGGCATGTAATATAAGCTAAACATGCTAGAAAAACGAGGTGCAGTTTTAGACTCTCTTTCAAGCCTTAAAACAGTTTAAAAACGATTTTAGATCACGACTCACAAGAGCCATTAAAAACAAGTTTCACAAACAATGGAAAAGCGAGGATAAAAACCATTTTTTGACACATCAAAGCCTTGAAAATGATTATAGTATTACGACTCCCGCAGGCCATTAATACAGTATTTCGACTCCCGCAGGCCGTTAATACAGTTTTAAGAAAATTGGTCTATCCGTCCTAATATGCATTTCATGCAATCCATGTATCTTCTAGAACTTTTACCAAAGGACCGCAATCCCATCTATGCAGCACACGCAACTCGTGCAAGCCACACAACGCACGCCACCCATGCAACACACATAACGCACGCCACCCGTGCAACACATACAACGCATGCCACCCGTGCAACACACGCAACACACGCCACCCGTGTAACACACACATCTTCACAGACTTTCACCGTGGGACCATTATCCGCCCTCATCACACAGTTTCACAGACTTTTACCGTAGGACCCTTATCCGCCCCACTATGTTTCGTCGACCAGGGTCAACAGATATGTTCACGGATTTTCACCGTGGGATCATTATCCCCCCCTCATATGCACATCTTTACGGACGTTCACCGAGGGACCAATATTCGCCCCACATATGCAAAACAGATACAAATCTATGTACCAACATGCATCTCAATAAACGACGGGATAAAACCACATCCAAACATGTATACTAAACCAGGGTTTAAATGCATGAAGTCACGTACTATCACTATGTTACACAAATCATGTCACATGCTACACACGCGACTCACATAACACCTATAATTCATGCAACATGCATCACACGCATCCATTCCTCATATTCCACATAACCATGCCTATAAAATGTCTGAGTTTTAAAGCATGCAATCACGGTACACGTAACGATATCAAAACATGTAATCCACTTACATAATTCATGCATAATAAACCACAGTTATAATGCATAAAGCTAGTTATAAGCGCACATAGTCATATAACCTCAAACCGTGACATCACCCGCTACAAATTCGACATCCACTCACAAGGACAACCGGCAACCCACAGAACCAAAACCAAACCTGAAGGCCAACACCACTCAAGCACTCGAGCACTCAACCACCGCTCAAGCGGACCCCAACTGACATACATCTCTTCCACCAGCTCGCTCGAGCACACAACCACTGCTTAAGTGGTCAACGCTGGGAGAAAACCCAAACCGAGAAACAAAACCATACCCCCGCACGCAACGATTCATGAACCACCACGCACACAACCGTGTACCAAAAACCCGCATCTAACCATGCACGTCACCCCCGAGGACGACACCAAAACAAACACCCGAAACTACAACACGACTCCCGAAACCATCACACAACCAATTGAACCCCAAAAAGAATCCACAGGTATTTGAATCGACTAATTCCCATAAATTAATCAATTGAATACCATAGGACGCCAATTAGAAACCAAGGCCCAACCACCTCATATCATAACCTAGACCAACATACACCCAACACGGCAAACACAAACCCATACACGCCCAACACGGCCAAAACAAACTCCCACACTCCCAACGTGGCAAACCAAGATGAAAAATAACCTTTTTCCAAATATTTGGCAAAAAATGGATGAAAAATGGTTTAGAAATTCTGGCATACCTTCACTCTTTTCATAACTTTTTTTGCAAAAATAATTTTAAGGTGAGAGTGGTGCCATTGGAAATAAGACTTATGGGGCTTCAATTTGAGTACAAGAATGACCCAATTTCGAGTCCGAACGAGGGAGATAACATCAAAACCAAACGGCCCTGTGCAGCTAGTCTGCTTGAGCGGACATCGAGCGCTCGAGTGAGCTTCCACCTGAGAATAACCCAGATTTTCTTATTCTTGAGTGTTCTAAGCCCCAAACTCTCAAACACTCACTATGATGCATCAAAACACACTTAAATCTACCGATTCGCATATATTAAACACCCATAGACATACACGAGCCCAAAACATCAAGAGCCACCAAACGAGAAACCTCAAAACCCGGTTCACCCAACCGAAAACAACACAAAAATGGTTTTAAACCAAAATCCGATCTTTAAATCAATTTCTCATGGATTTTTAACCGGTAAAAACACACACGATTACACGTAGCATTCTTATAAGACACGAGAGTCTAAGATCCTACCTCAATGATTTAAAAACTCGACGTCTCGATCCATGCGTAAAATTGAACTTCGCCAAGATAAAATTATATCTGGATGAATGCGTAGCTCACAGTGCAAAAAGCAAGGACCCGCTGCTGGATCGTTGAAAATCTACTCCTAGACCCCCGAGAACTTAGAGAGAAGACAGAGAGAAAAAGAAAACATGGTGGAGAAGTTTTAAAAATATCTTTTGAAAATATCTAACTCCAGATAGTTATAGGCCTCCAAAATATATTTGTTTGAAATTTTTTGAAATTTTTTTAAATTCGCACCGTAACATCCCACGGCCCTGGGAACCGGCCCCGCATGCATATCTAAGCCCGATC
The DNA here is from genome assembly GCA_032360265.1 of Heliamphora ciliata. NCBI lineage: Eukaryota > Viridiplantae > Streptophyta > Magnoliopsida > Ericales > Sarraceniaceae > Heliamphora > Heliamphora ciliata. The sequence continues at coordinate 44,959 of JAUMHN010143277.1, forward strand.
ATGGATCTAAAAGCAATAAAAACATGCTAAAGTAAAAATGCTAAACGTGCGTTGAAAAATGCCGAAAAAAGAAAACGGGTCAGGGTCTCACAATTATCCTCGTTGCTGTATGGGAACAATTATCTTGTTCAGAATAATGTGTTTAGAATAATCCAAATCATAGTAGTTTGCTTTCCGCCATCACCTAGTTTCTTTTCCAGAATTTTGAGAATTTTAGTCGTTTGTGTCGACACTTTTGGCTGCTTGTGTCGACACCCTTTCTGTTGGTGTCGACCATTTTTCTTCTGTTGGTGTTATTTGGAACTCTCGGTTCTTTTGTGTCGACATATTTCTCAGTTTGTGTCAACAGCTTCCTCTGTTTGGAACTCTCGGTTCTTTTGTGTCAACGCCTTTCTCTATTTGTGTCGACACCTCCCTCTGTTTGAATCTCTCGGTTCATTTGTGTCGACACCTTCGGTGGTTGTGTTGACACCTTTCTCTGTTTATGTCGACACTTTCGCTATTTGTGTTGACACATTTTTTGTTTGTGTTGATACTTTTTCTGTTGATGTCAACTCTTTTCTTTCTGTGTCGACACCTTCGCTGTGCGATGCATAATAGAGATACGATCGGCTAAGGCCGTAGACAGCCGTGCGCGGCTGACCTTGGAAAGGTTGAATGGTTCACTGCCTTCAGACTCCTGCCCAGGGGTACTGCCTCTAGGAACCCCGCTAGGGTGGCACGACCCCTTAGAACCCCCACTAGGGGCGTGCCCCCTAGGACCACGCCACATGATAGACTATGTTTGGGAGAATTAAGTTTAGATTATTAATTTATTCTTATTGTCGATATTGTAAAGTTCAAATATGTGAATTGATCTTATTTCAAGAAATATGTCGACTAAAAACTAAGTTGCTCCTATGCCTGGTGTTCCAACAGTTTCATTGTCTCATGTGGATAAGTCAGGAAAGCTTGGAGGAGGAGCTGACCTTAAGAGATGGTAACAGAAAATAGTGTTCTACCTCACCACTCTAAATCTGGCCAAATGCCTGACTGAGGAAGCTCCAGTTGCTGATGAGAATGCAGACACTCAGAAATTAATGGCAGTTGATAATTGGAAGAATGCCGATTATCTGTGCAAGAATTATATTCTGAATGCTCTAGATGACTCATTGTATTCTGTGTTCAATGAGGCAAAAATTGTTAAAGAACTGTGGGAGTCCTTAGATCGAAAGTACAAAATTGAAGGTGCCGGGTCCAAGAAGTTTATAGTGGGCCAGTTCCTTGATTATGTGATGAATGACTCAAAACCGGTGAAAGTTCAAGTCCAAGAGCTTCAGATTTTGATCAATGAGATCAAAGCAGAAGGAATGTCACTAAGTGAAGCATTCTTAGTGGCTGCAGTCATCCATAAGCTTCATAAAACATAAAAGGAATTCAAGAGCTATCTAATGTTTAAGAATAAGGACATGACTCTGGCGGCTCTATTCTTCAAGCTTAATGTTGAGAAAGAAAATCGAGTAAGGAGCAAGAGTGTCAAGTCCAACTCCAACATGGCCAATGTGATGAAAGTTGGTAACTCTTCAATAGCAAAGAAGAGTATTCATGACAGGCATACCAACACAAGGTTTGATAAGAAAGTCGAACTAGGACCAAGAGGTCATATTGCCAAAAAGCAGAAGGATAAATTCCAAGGGAAATGTTTTAACTGCGACAAGTTTGGGCATTGTGTTTCAGAGTGCAAGAAGTTAAAGAATCCCCAAGCTCAAGCTCATATGGCAGAGGTAACTGAGGATGTCTCAAATATTGACCTCTTGGCCATGGTCTCTGAGGTGAATATGGTAGACTCAAATCTACAAGAATGGTGGATAGACACAGGGGCCACTCGCCACGTCTGCTGTGACAGACATATGTTTAACACCGTTGAGATGGTGGCCCATGGTCAGATGCTGTATATGGGAACTTTAACTACCTCAGACGTGTTGGGGCAAGGCCAGGTCATCCTCAAGATGACATCCGAAAAAGAGCTGACATTGAATAATGTGCTCTATGTGCCAGATATTCGGAAGAATATGATATCTAGGTCTTTGTTGTGCAAGCACGGGTTTCGGATGGTCTTTGAGGCAGATAGAGTTACTCTGTTTAAGGCAGGAATGTATGTGGGGGAAAGGATATATGACCAATGGTCTATTCAAAATGAATGTAATGACTGTGATTCTCACTGCTAATAAAATAAAATCCTCTGTTGCTTATGTGCTTGAGTTTTCTATTTTGTGGCATGGTAGACTTATATCATGTTAATTATTATTCTATGCGTAGATTAATTAACTTGAAGCACATACCTGGTTTTGATATTGACAAAATTCACAAGTGTGAAACTTGTGTGGAGGCTAATTCAACTAGGTTTTCATTTCACTTGGTTGAAAGAAGCACCGAACCACTGGGCTTAATTCACACTGATGTGTGTGATCTAAAATATGTTCAAACTCCCAGTGCTAATAAGTGTTAGGGTTGGTATACTGAAAATCATGTTTTTAGTATTTAATTTTATTTTTTAATAAAATTAATTTTTTATTTTA
>JAUMHN010143278.1:0-23105 GCA_032360265.1 Heliamphora ciliata
GTGGCATTTCTAGTCATTTATGTTGATGACATTCTCCTTATCGAAAATAATGTGGGGTTGCTATCTTCGGTGAAGGTGTGGTTATCGAGTCAATTTAATATGAAGGACTTAGAAGAAGCAGGCCAAATCCTTGGGATCAAGCTCATACGAGATCGATCACGTAGGATGTTGGGATTATCCCAAGCTTGTTATATTGACTTGATTATTGCTTGATTTGGCATGAAAAATTTTAAGAAAAGATTTATTCCTTTCAGACATGGGATTACTCTATCTAGGGATCAGTGTTCTAGGACACCTCAGGAGATAGAGAGGATGAGAGGTATTCCTTATGCTTCAGCAGTAGGAAGTCTCATATATGCAATGCTCTGCACTAGACCAGATATCTATTATGCCGTAGGCATGGTAAGCATATATCAGTCTAATCTAGGGGAAGAGCATTAGACTGCAGTCAAGAATATACTCAAGTACCTAAAAAGGACTAGAGAGTATAAGTTGGTGTACCAAGGTGATAGTCATATACCTCTTAGGTATACTGACTCAGATTTCTAGGCAGATAGAGATTCTAGGAGGTCCACCTCGGGCTATGTGTTTACCTTGGGAGGTGGAGCCATCAGTTGGAGGAGCGTCAAGCAGTCTTGTATTGCTAACTCTACCATAGAGGCTGAAATGTTACAGCTTCGAATGCAGCTAAGGAAGCAGTTTGGCTTAGGAACTCCAAAAGGACTTAGATGTGGTACCCTCGGTACAATCGCCTATTGTACTCTATTGTGATAACAATCGAGGGATTGCGAACTCGAAGGAACCAAGAGTCCACAAAAAGGGAAAGCACATTGAGAGGAAGTATCATCTCACTCGGGACATCATGCAGCGTAGAGGCGTGGTAGTTTCTAAGATTGCATCTGCTGATAACCTAGCGGATCCTTTTACTAAGGTGTTGTCTCAGAAAGTCTTTGATAACCATGTTGAAGGGTTAGGTGTCAGGTGTGTTCCTGTATGGCTTTGAGTATAAGTGGGAGATTGTTGGGAATGTATACTGAAAAGTCATGCTTTTTATGTATTTTATTCTGGATCCCTGGCATATTAGTGAGAAATAATTTTAGATGGTTTTGCATTTATGAATCGCTCAAAGGGGTAGGATTCTACACCTTACACTGTATAAGGGCGTTATATGTAATTACATGTGTTTTTACTGGATAGAAAATACATGAAATGTTATATTTATGTTTAAACCTTGGTTTTTTGGATAAAAAACATGTTTTTCGCTTTTCTTGGTTTAGTACATTATATAACTTGTGGATGCTGGATTTTCAAAGGGTGTTCTTGAAAACGATGGAAAATGGTGGTTTTGTGAAAAATCTCAACACTCGGTGTTTTGGAAGTTTAGAGCTAACCTTCGGGGTTGATTCTCAGTTTTGAAATGTTTTGTTGAAAACAGGAAAAAACATTTTGAAATGTTTTTGTTTGATCTCTACGTTGATGGATGGATCTATATAAACATGTTTAACGTATATTTGTGAAAATATTTTTCGTAGTTGTTGAGCTACGGGTTGGTTTTGAAATGATTCTCTAGATGTAACGGGATAGCTGGTATTTGGCACGAGTTACCCTCAATGGAAGTCCAGAAACATGCGCAGAGTAGGTACCTTTTGTTCCTTCGGGGTAGTTCCCGTAAAGAAGGTGGTTGGGTGCTTTGTTCCCTCGGGTTGTTGAACTCGTAAACTAAGCCTTTACGTTGTGGAGCTCCGTGTAGAACTTGTCATTACCTAACCGGTCCTTTCATGTATAGGGATTGGGTAAGTGGAAAGAGTCTATAGTTGCTACCTCTGTCCCCTTGTGACAGAGTCGGTACAAAGGAATCATTTTATCTTTCTCCTCGACTGTGTGGCCCGAGTGGAGCATACTATTTTATTTATTTATTTTTCTCGGTTGTGTGTGTTCCGAGTGAAAAATATCTTTTCTATTTCCTCGGTGTGTGATCCGAGTAGAAACTAACGTTTTGGTTACTGTTTTTTTTAACTGTGAAAACGTTATCTGCATTGTTGATATGCATGGTTTTAAGGATGGAAATGCGGGATTTTATGAAGTAAAACCGTTTTGAGGCTTGTGTTAGCCTGATGGGAAAACTTGTGATTTTGGGTTCGAAAATCTTTTTTGTCTCCTGTGGTTGAGCATGTATGCTTGTGATTGCATATCTTTCTTTACAGCTTTGTAGTATGTTTCTATTGGGCTTCGGCTCACGGTGTGGAATTTTATTGTAAAACCTTTTTCAGGTAAGCGTGGTCCAGTAGGTTGACCTGGTGGTGCCCGGAGGTGGCTGATGACAAGATCCTATTGTCTTGTCTTTGTTAGGCAGTTTATACCTTTTTGTATATGTTTCGTGTTTTGAGATAACATGTTGTAAATCATATGAGATTCTTATGGATGTATACATGTTTTAATGCTTTCGAGAGAACCTTGGGTTAGTTATTATTTTTCGTAGTTTGTTACAACATTTTTCATTGTTGGGATCAACGGTTACAAAATGGGGTTTCTAACTGATTTAAGCTTCATATAAACTCTTGTGCTTCGAGGTAGATTTTGGAACGGCCTGGGTTTCTTTTAAAACGAAAAGATTTTCTTATCTCAAAAGTTGTATTTCATTTCTTTCAAAGGCTTGGCTATGGGCTGTAACTGTAGTCTCTTGGCTACTCTTCAAATCAAATAAACCCCTAGTTGTACGTTTTTACAAAGGTTTTGGCCTTGTTTGGCATTTTGATTTTAAATCCCTTTTGTTTGAGCAGTTTTGGTGGTCGTCTAGTGGCTTTTTGCGTGCCCGAAGTTTAGGGGGACGTGACACTTCAACTTGTGAGATTAACTAAGATTCTTGAGATGATGGATTTGGGCTTACTGCAATTAGCTGATATTATGGGATTGGAACCTAGGGCCGGCAACTTGAATCATGTAATTTAAGATTTGAGAATTTAGAATCAAATTTGTTTACTTTGACTAGAACTAAACTATTTACAAGGTCTAAACCAATTTAGTATTGAATATAACCATTGGGATGATAGTTGACTAATTCGGATTGATGAGATATTAGTTTATGTCTAGAGAAAATAAAAAGATTAGATTGATGAAAATTGAATGTGGTTACACGGCATAACTAGATATGTAATGTGTGGCTAATAAAATTTGTAAATTGTAAGATGAGGATTTAATTATTTGGTATCGTATTTGACGTGATGAAAGTGATTGAAGGGTCGGTATATATAAAGAATTTAAAACTTAAAATCGATGTTTATTGGTTAGCGACATGAAAGTTAACTCCATAGTTACTTGAATAATTGGAAAGTCGGCATGTAAAGACCCAAGTTAAGTATATAGAATGGGATTATTCATGGAAATTAAATGAGATACTTGCAAATGGGAACATTGATATGATTATTGACTAAGGTAACTTGTTGATTGAACGATTGATGATTGAGAAAAAATGCATCATAATTAAATAGTTTTAACACGATATGGACGTGTGAAATCAAAGACATAAATGTTGTGATATAATTGAATGCAAAAAGTGAGGTTGAAGTCAAGAAATGTGAAATCTTGAACTTAGAAAATTAAATTATTGACATAATTTGGATAACTAAGGTGTTGGATGTCTTTGAATTACTTAATTAAAACTAGTGAGTTAAGTTAATGTACATTTGAGACCTTAGTTGCTGAAATAAATATGGAATCAAAATGAGGAATGGATACAAGGATGGTTGTACATATGTGGATGTATGCAAGTTGTGATTATTGATGAAACATGATTTGAAATTGTAATAATGAAAAATAAAGTGATCACACCATATATGAATAAGAAGATTGAAATGGGATTATTATATATGTTGAAATATTTTAATTGGTTACTTTGAATTAAATGAATTAAACTGATACTTTAAATTGGAGACTCCAAAGTTCGTTACATATATATATACGAATCACATTGAGAAATTGTAAATTGATCGTGAATTCATGAGAGTTTGATAGTTGTTGAATGAAGGAAATCATGAAAATGTGTTGGAGACTAATGATTTAATAAATCTTGAATTTATTTAGATTGATATTTAAATGGAAATGATGTAACGTATGAATTGAGGCTTTTAATTTTAACTGAGCAAAATAAGATTTATACGATGGATAAAGAAGGTAATTTGCGAATATGTTAATTGAACATTGAATGAAGACGATGTAGAGTTGAATTGGAAAGATGAACTCCCAGTTGATTAATGAATATTAATATAGTTAATCAAATATTGAACCAAAAATGGTTAAGTATCGGGACGCCTCCCAGGGTATTCCTTCGGGAAACTAAAAATGGCTGAGTATCGAGTCGCCTCCCGGGGTGTTCCTTTGGGAAACTGAAAACCGGGGTGTTCCTTTGGGAAACTGAAAATGGCTGAGTATCGGGTCGCCTCCCGGGGTGTTCCTTTGGGAAACGGTGTTCCTTTGGAAAACTGAAAATGGCTGAGTATCAGGTCGCCTCCCGGGGTGTTCCTTTGGGAAACTGAAAATGGCTGAGGATGTGAATAAGTTAGGCTTGAACAGCTCCGCGGTGAAAGACCGAAAACATGCGCAAGCTGGGTACCGTGTTCCCTTGGGTTAGCCCCCGTAAAACGGATTTGGGTACCGTGTTTCCTCGGGTGAGGTCCGTAAAATGGGTATTGTCGTGGTGTACGTTGGTTCAATATGGGATTAATGGAATGAAACGAAAATGTGAATAACAAATTGATGAATTGAAAAGAGAGATAACAAAAGACGAATGTGACTAATGAAAAAGAAACGAGAAGATTAGAAATGAAAATTAAATAGATAACTTAAGATGCTGAAGCGAGTTTAATAATATTATAATGTTGGAATAATTAACAAACGAACCAAGTGGATGAGTTAAGTAAATTTGAAGCCAAGAAATCTAAATGAATTTATATTATCTTTGAAGTTTATATAAATTGGATGTGTATGTGAATTGAGAAATAAATAAAATGAATAAATGAAAGTAAGTGCATAATATCTTGCTCATCCGCACCTCACAAATCATGCATTGCTCTATTTTAGTCTTTATCCTACGAGTTTCTGCTCAGGTTGTCTATATCCAAATTTTTTCAGGTTCTACTACAAAGAGAAGGTACAAAGGCATTTTAAAGTTTTGAAAAATGAAGAACATAAATTTTTTGGGAGACTTGTAGTTATCTTTTGCAAAGTGTAAAGAAGACGTAGTGCATGTATACATGTTTTGGTTAGATGCATTTGCCACTAAGTTTACAATATCTTTACGAATCTAAGAATTTTCCTTTGGATGAATATAATAATTAAGAGAAATGAATGAAGTTATAGATGTATAATGAATAGTTAAGGTGCATATATGTCTTCTAATCTTGTGGACTTTCACTTGGAGAATGTGTGTACATGTAATGAAATGGAGATGGTAGCTGGTAAGTAGTTTTGACTATGGATTGTGAGTTGGAACTCAGGCGGTGCCTGAGTATAAAAATGTTGTTTGGATTCAACAGATTTACAGGAAAGTTTGGGATCGTCCGAAAAATAGACAAAACTTTGCCGATTTTTTTTTAAAATTATACTTGGAACATTTAAGATAGAGTTTGAGAAACAATAAATTTTTAAAAACAATTTGGACTCAGTATGTTTTCCTTAAAGGAGGTTCCAAGTGTGGATTAAACTACGAGAAAAGGTTTTCTCACCGATTGGCTTAGATTATTAGGTTGTTAAGTGTGTTCACGTGCCTCAGAGTCGGGGGTGTGACACAACCAAAACCTCCTTTCAAAACAAAACCTAACTTTTAGTCACAGCAGTTATCCGCTCGAGCGCTTAGAGGTCCGCTTGAGCAGTGAGACGCCCGAGTGATTTTTCAGCCAGAAACCTAAAAATCTCCTCAAGTCTCGAAAACACACCTAAAACCTTGATCTCTGAACATAGATTTTAAATAAGCAAAATATAGGGACAAAACATCGGTTGGATAAAGAAACGTCTCCTCTCAACCTGAAAACCCAATGTTTTTATACCATAACAAAAACGTTTCAAACTGAGAATTCCCGAAGCAAACACTAGCTCACGCTTTACATACAGACAACATATGAAGCCATAGTCTTTGGGTCTTACACAACATGTTTGAATCAAAAAATACATGTAAACATCAATACATGATCCCCAATCAAAAGGAAGAAAAAAAAGTCTTTCGCCTCCTTGGGCTCCACTAGATCATCTCTAGTGATCACAGTCACCTAAAAAATGTTTTCAAAATCCCACAACGTGAGCTGAGGCCCAATAGGAACAGATTATAATGAAGTAAAACAGGATATGCAAACACGTAGCATAGAATTAATTCGACTTCAAAAGCCTCAAAACAGTTTTCCATCCTCAAAACCACACATTTTATATAATGCAAATAACGTTGAACAGTTAAGAAAAATATTAACAAACGTTATTTTCCACTTGGTTCCCACAACCGACAATGATTCCTATGTACCGTCTCTGTTGCACCAGGGACAAAGGTAACAACTATAAACTCTTGCTCATTGCCCTAGTTCTGGGGCATCCAATGACATGCTAGGTAATAACAAATTCTATACGGAGTTACAACAACACACGCCTCCTAATGGGGTAACCACTTCATTTATGGGGATTAACCTGAATAAGCGAAGCACCTACATGCAAAAAGTTTCCAAACTTTCACCGAGGAGCAATGGCGACCCAAATACACATGTACTGTCATGGCACATCTACCGAATCATTAAAAACACGTAGCTCGACTACGAAAATGTTTAAAGCCATACATTAATCATGTACAAAATGTCCAACGGCCTTCCGCCACGTCGTCCATAACTAAGGAAATCGACCAACATCTTTCAAATATTCCACCATTTCAACCAAAACATTTAAAACCAAGGCTCAACCTGTCATGCCCCAAACATCTGGGTCACGCGAAAGCCCACCAAAACACCCATTTAAGAAAATAGGTTTTACAGTTGATCGCTAAAATGTACAACACTTAGATAAAAGATCCCCACAGTTCAACTCTCATAAACTGAAAGCATGCATCTCATACATGAATAAATATATCGCCAAAAGGCGTACAAAACCAGCCTCAGCAGGCGTCACATGTGTAAGTACATGTCTCAAAAAGGAAAAATTACAGCAAGTCTTCCATCACCTCTACAACTAGGTCAACTCATCATGCTCACCTGAAAAGGTTTTACAGCAAAATCGCATACCATGAGCCGAAGCCCAATAGGAACATAGATAATAAAACTGTAAAGCAGGCTATGCAATTTACACACACACAGGCTCAACCACGGGAGCCAAAAAGGTTTTTCTTCCAAAACCACAAGTTTTTCGTCTGACTATCACAAATCTCAAAAAGGTTTTGTCTCATAAAACCCCACGTTTTTCATCCTTCAAACTATGCATATCATCCTAATAGATATCATGCCATAGTTAAGGGAAAGCTATAAATAAAATAGTAAGCTTCACTCAGGCCACACAGCCGAGGAAAAAAAGTTGTAAATAAAATCCTATGTACCGACTATGTCGTACCGACAAAGGTAACAACTATAGACTCCTGCCCATTACCATAGTCATGAACCACTGAAGGCCTGCTAGGTAATGACAAGTTCTATACGGAGTTACAACAACAACGACATTCACGGAGGCAACCGACTTCTTTACAGATTTTCCTGACCGATGGGAAAGCACCCAAATCACACACTTATTTCTTTACTGTTTGCCACGACCGATGGACGAAACATAACCAAACCACGTTTATGGGGATTAACCCGAGGGACCGTAGCGAACCCACTCTGCGCACGTTTTTGGACTTACACCAAGGAGCAATAGAAACCCAACTCAAATCACACTCTGTCACGGTACATCTATAGATAACATTTAAAAATCTAGCGTAGCTCGACTACGAAACCCATAAAACAATTTATACTCCACATGTATAAAAGAGATCCATCAAAATGGAGATCTAAAATCATTTTCAACAAAACGTGTAAAAAGGTGAGATTCAACCCCGCAGGTTAGCTCCAAATCTCCAAAAGACGTTTTTCACCCGATTTTTCAAAACACCTCGTTTTCAAACCTCATTTTGAAAACTACGGATACCACGTACCCGAAACTTGCATACAACCGAGAAAAGGTGTAAAAAACACACTTTTATCCAAAAACCACGATTTAAGACATGTAAACAATATTTCATGCATTTTTACCCGGTAAAAGCAAGTATAATTGCATATAACACCCTCATAACAGTAGTAGGTCTATAATCCTACCTCAGAGAGTCAAAAACTCGACGTCTCAAAACTAAATGGCATCAGAACGAGAATCCGATCGGATAAATGCGAAGCCCTCGGCCCCAATAGTAAGGATCCTCGAAGGAATCAAAAGCAAACTAAGCCCCGAGTCCCCAAAGTTAGAGAGAAGGAGGAGAAAATGGAAACTTAGGTCTTAAGAAAGCCTTTCCAAACATTCCAGCTCCTGGACCCTCTTATAAGCGCGTCAAAAAGGTTGTTCAGTTGACTAAAGAGCACTTCAGTCGACGGAAGCTCCTAGAAAAATGTGCACCGCCTCAGTTTAGTCGATTGAACCAAGGAGTTCAGTCGACCGAACTCCTAAAAACCAGGTCAGTCGACCGAACTAACCCCCTCAGTCGACTGAACCCACGAGCAGAAGCCTACTGGTTTCTGTTATGGTTTCAAGGCTCAAAAACCAACCCAACCCACCTAACCAAGGTCTGGGAAAGCATAAAACACATTTACATATGCTTTTCTACAACTTTAAAGCATAAACCATGCATCGATGCTGTCATATACTGGAATAAAAGTATCACGTACATAAACAACTCAAAATTAAAAGGTTCAGGGTCTCACACAACCCCAAGGGTTAGCTTCAAACCTCCAAAACACGGTTTCCATAACTTTACATAAACCTCTCCATTTTCAAAACCCACCTTTTTGAAAACCACAGGCATCTACACGTCTATCAACTATGTAATAAATCATAACCAATGCAAAACATGCATTTCGCCCAATTAAACACGGTTCAAACACAAAGTCCAACATTTATAGCATTTGAAGTGGTAGAAAATGCTTCTAATCGCATGTAGTACCCTTTTAAAGCAAGATAGTCTATAATCCTACCTCGGTGAGTTAAAACTCAAAGTTTTGAACACCAACGAGAAAATAAAGTCGCCAAAACACAATTCTGTATGGATGAATGCAAAGCCCATGGAAGGATATCGAGGATCGACTATCCAAATGCCAGGATCCGAACCTGAACCAAGCCTAAAGGTAGAGAGGAGGAAGAGGTTTTGTGTAGAGAGAGAAAGAAAACTTACAAGACAAGCTTTTGTTAAACCAAAGCTTGGGCTGTCTTTATAGAATATGTGCCAGGCTGTCTGCTCGAGCGAATAGGGCTCTGCTCGAGCGGTCCCCCCACCGACCTAACTCTCGGCCACCTACCCGCTCGAGCGAACAAATCACCGCTCGAGCGGCCATCGCTGGGTGAAAACTCGTACTAAAGAAGCAGAACCAAAACCCCGCATGCATAGCACATATATAAACATGCTGTTCTATAACGATTAAAGCAATTACTAACACATCGAATAAACATTATGAAAATAAAATGGAACCAAGTCTCACATAGTTAAGTGATGGGAACCTTTTTATATAATCCCACTTCCTGAACTTAGTTTATTTTCAAACTTGTTATCTTCCCGAGCTTGGTCAGTTGAACCCAACCACACTAACCAATCTTAGTATCACTATCCTTCTTCCAATTCCATAACATAGATCACGAACTCACAAACTTACGACGGTGTTACTTATTCTTTTACTTATTTTTTAGAGAATTTAACTCCTCGATTTACAAAATAATCCAAGTATAAATCTTAAAAACTTTAGCAAAGTTTTTTCTATTTTTTCGGACTATCCCAATTTTTTCTGAACACTTATCAAATTAAAACAACAACACATACCCAGGATTTGCCTGGATTTCAACTCGCAATCATAATTCTAAGCTAATTATCTTTATGTAAAAGAATTACACTATATAATGTTTCCTTGAGTAGGGAGACATCAATCATCACTATCTAAACAAGTGTAATAGATCTAAACCATCTAATAATAAACATCCTCCACTGTTCCACTATAAGTTCATACAGCCACCAAGACAATTTAAAAGATATGCTTTACATTCCATGGAGTATCTAAATAAATGGTAAATAAAAAAAACATGAGTATTTGTATTTCGCTTCTATATCGTCTTCCACCGTCTTGTACCATTCACTATGGCATCTTCTTTTCACTTGAACCAGAAAAACGTTTGATATACACAATATGAGCCGGAGCTCGTAGGATAATGACTAAAAATGATGTGATGCATGATATGTGAGGTGTGTGGAGATGCCATTATGCAATAACAACCAACACATTTTCATAGTCAAATTTGAGCTCACCTACACGGTGTCACCTTGTTTTAACAAAGCTATTCACCTATTTATGCTCATTTATCTTAACATAACTAATCTCTTTCTTTCAATTTCTTCATTTTTGGTATGTCATCCATATATCTTTCCTTGTTAGTTAAGTTATAATATATGATCTTTATTTTTATCCCCATTACGTCATTTTCTTATCTTATTTAACTTGTTAACCCAACATAGACCCGACATCCCAACATCGGCAATTTAACAATCACAACTTCTTTATTCGGCGTTTAGTTCGTATATATACTATTCCTAACCAAGTTCATTTGTTTCCATTATGAATTAATTCATTTCATTTGACTATGAGATTGTTAGATTCCCATTTATTCATTTTTATTCAAATTTCATCCTTTTTTATTTTCATTGCATGCTCTTTCAAAATCGATTCTCTATTATATTTATCTCATACTCAAATACCGAACTGACATAGGGTACAACTTATAGAAACTCCTTCATATTCCCCCAACAGGCTACGTTAAGCCGTTGGATAACAGATAGCTCTATAACTCACCACTACAATCATTTGAGACCAACGTCGGGTGCAGGTTATAGAAATTCCTCCATATTTCCCTAATAGGCTACGCGAAGCCAATGGGTAATAGATAGCTCTATAACTCACCCTGACACAATCACGTCCGTTTTACGGTGGATAACCCGAGGGCAACAATAGCCATCTTGTGCAAGTTTTTGGTCTTTTACTACAGAGCTAGTCAAGCCCAACTTAATCACATCAATCAAACAGCTGTTGGTTCCATATTCAATTATTATATCATTATCTTTTAACAAACCCGGAGTCCAACTGAAAAATTGGTTCCTCTCCCTAGCACAATTTTCATTAACATCGATTTTTGAATCACATGCTTTATGTAGCAACTCGGACCTTTGATATTTTTGAAGCATTAATGAAAATGTATGTGTTATGTCCAGTGGGGATGTTTAGAAGTGCAAATCGTGCATGAGGATTAAATTTTGGGTTTCTATGTGCTCGATGATGATGGTTGAAAGTAAATTTACGTAGAAGAACATCGTCGTGAGACATTCGGCTTGTGCATGGACTCGGTTTTTGTAGTTTCTATTCAGCGTGTCTTCCAGCATTGACCACTCGAGCGGTGGGAAGCCCGCTCGAGCGGACTGATGGCAGAGAGTTTCTAGGGTATGATCGCTTGAGCGGTGGTGTGGTGGTCCGTTCGAGTGGACTATCACGGAGCAGACTCTTTAAAAAGGTCGCGTGGGCTTTTTCCTCCCATTCTCTACTTTTTTCTCTCTCTCTAGATTGTGAGTGAGGGTTAGGGTTGAGTTTGAGAGTTGTTTGGAGCTTCTTTGGGTGAGATGTCTCGCTTCCCCTCAGTAGCTCAAGCGTTAGAGGCCCGATCTTGGTGTTTGAGAGGCTTTTCTCACCGTGCGGTTGGGGATCTTTACGGATGAAACTCTTTTGAAGCTTTCTCTTGTGGATCTAGCACTCCTAAGGTAGGATCTAAAACACTCTTGGAATATTTTGGTGATATGTGTTGTGTTTTCCAATTTGTGAACATAAAAGCATGAAATACATGTTTTCAAAGCCTAAAGTTGAAGTTTTCTAATAATGTGGGTTTAATCTTGAATCTATGAGGGTTTTAACCTGATTTTATCTTGACAATGTCATTTATGGGGGTTAGATTGCAAAAAAAATGAGAAACTAGGGTTTGAAATTTGAGCTAAAGTTATGAAAATTGGTGGTTTTAGGTTTAAAGAACTGGTATGATGAAATTGATGGAATTGTTGGTTAAATTGATGGTTATCATAACCTATTGTATGCTTAATTTTATAAATCTACGTGGCACATGTTGATGTCAAGCTTAAATTGTGGGTTTTAAGGGATAAAACTGATGAATTTGTGAATTTGAAACCATATGATGGTTAATTTGAGTTTGAACCCCAAAACAATGAAATTGTGAATAATAGAAATATATGTGATGTGGGTTTGGCGAGAGGAACCTTTAGGGTTGGACTCGCGTGAGTATGAGATATGGGTTTGGTGAGAGAAATCATTTGGGTTGGACTCACATGTGTGTTTTGTTTTATGATATGATAAAAAGGACCGATTTATGGATCCAAGGAATCGTTTAAGATTGGGCACGAGTTGCACCTCGGTGAAAGATCAAAAAACTACGTAGATTAGGTTCTCTGCCCGCCGGCTAGCAACCGGGAAAGGACGAGTCGTGTCGGGGTATAGCATGTTCTGTTACTTCATGGGGCCTGTGTGGCCGGGTTGAGTGTAACGTTACGGGAGTCTATACGCTCGTCTGACGCTGGTGCCTATGCTTTGAACCATGAATTGGAAAGAAATGTGAAAAATGCCAACGAGTGTGTGGGTTTGCGTGTGTTAGTGTGTGGGTTAGCGTGTGTTAGTGTTTGTGTGTTGGCGTGTTGCTGTGTGCATGGTAAATGATTGGCTTGGGAAAATCTTAATTGGAAAATGAAACAAAATGGTAAAACGTGTTGGGTAATGGGAGATGGTAATGGAATTGGGTTAGAGTAATTGAAAAAATTGAGAAGACTATGAAATGAGAAACGTGTTGAGTGAAAAAAAAATGGGGGGAGGTAAAACGTGTTTGGTTAATTAAGATTGGTAAATTGAACAATTTCATGGAAACTAAGAAATATGGAACAATAATTCTTTTTATATGAAACTCGGTTATGCAATGAGAACTTATTTGGGGATAAACAATATGTTTTGATTAAACTACGTGTGCATCTTACATAACCACCCTCATATATCATACATGTATTCGAGGTTAGTCTTGTTCCTATGAGTTTCGGCTCACGTTGTTTAACAACATTTCAGGTGATACTGGGAAGAAAGTTCTGGACTAAGGTGGTGATCGTTGGACCTCTGGCATTGTATGTAGCGTCGTGTTTTCTTTGGGTAGTCGAGGCTGAGGAAGGGAATTATAAAGATGTAATATTTTTACTTTTGAATGTTTAGAACATTGTAATTGGGGGCCAGAATACCGTGTTGTAAGACTTTAGAGCCATATATTCATGTTGTACACCCATATGAGGCCGTTATTGCATAATGGGTGAATGCTTTAACTCTAGTTTTCGGTGATCTTTGCTAATGAAGTTGAAATCTTTCTTTTTCATGGAAAGGTTGGATATTTTAAGTTTTTATGAGTATTTAAGACCTTGTTTTAAGGGTTTGAATTCATATTCCAAGAAGGGAAGAAATGGTTGTTATTCTCGGTCTAAGAAGAATTTTCACAGTTTTGAAAAAGGATGTCTCGGGTGTCTGAGCACTCGAGCTGTCAGAAGCCCATTTAAGCGGGGCTTGCTTGATGTATTTTGCTGATGTATGATTAAAAATAAGTTGTTCTTAAAGGCGTTTTGGACCTAAATGGGATTTTTAAAGGTATGGTTTCCGAAGAGAAGGTTTTCACTTTGGGTTGGTTTCCAAAAATATATTAGAATTATATTGAAACAGGACAGGGGCGCTACAAATGGTATCAGTCCTATAGGTTGGAATATCTAGGAACCGTGGGAATGGTTCATCTGTTACGTGAGAGCTTGCATTGATGTATGAAAATCATGTAATTGGTGTGCTAGCATGAAATTTCATTGGGATATTTGATATTTGCATGCTATGTGATGTTTGAGCATAGAGGTTGGATCTTTGGGATGACGTGTCTTTCCCTTGGGTGTCTGGTCGACTAGTTCGGGGTTCATGTTAGAAAGGAGTTTGGTCGACGTCTATTCTAGCGGGAAATCTAAACTTGTTACCCGGATTGATGTGTCACTCCTAGGGATTCTCCTCGATATGTGGATATGTGATTATGTGTTGGTGTGATATGACTAGGAGTTTAGCAGTATGTAGCTCTAGAAGATTAAGTTGAGTTTAACCTGGTTGGGTGTGGTGATATCCTTGTGGTAGGAGTTGTCCTTGAGAGGCTATGACAAGTCGTGATCAAGATTATGGTAAAGATTGTAGATGTGTAAACTGGTGGTTAGTAATTGTGGTGAGTGTAAGCTCATGAGATGAGGATTGTGTGAGATGAGCATTGATTGTTTGGGGTGTGTTGTGCCCATGTGAGTTGTGGGTGATCGTAGTTAATTGCCTGTTGTGTGTTATGCTACCAGTGGTTTGACGAATAGGTGTGATAAAGTGTTTGAAACCTCTTGGAGGTTGTTTATTGTGATTGGGTATATGATGTGGTTATGGGCGTGTTGAGGATTATGTACGTCATGAACCATGCTTTGTCATGAGCCGTACTGTGTCATGAGCCGTGTACCCCAAGATTGGGTATGGACGAGAGCATAGTGGACGGGAGCGTAATAATCACCGGCCCAAGGTGAATTAGGGAGTCTGAGCTTAGACAATGTTTGAGAATGTTCCTTCCCCTACGGGGTGTTATTGGTGACCGCAATGGTACTTGTGATTTGAAGGTATGTGTGATGACTCTTGTGTTTGTCTCGTGGTGTGGCACCGAGTCATATTCCTTGATAGAAGTTGGAAATTGTATGAGGAATGAACATGTGGGTTAGAGATGTTGTCGACAGGTTGGTTATTGAGAGATATGTATGTACATATGATGAGATGTATGTCGGAGGCGGTTGTGATTTAATGTGTGAGTCGTTTAAGGTCATTTGGAAAATTTTGTGGAGTAGAGATTTGTTGCTTGAATGATTGAGAAACGATATGTACTGCGAGATATTTGGTAAGTGTAAGTGTATGAGGTTGGTAGAGCCTGAGATGGATGTTATTAAAGGAGTTGGCTTGGTCATCTTAGGATGACATGACTGTAGGAATAGATCTCTTGAGAAGATGATGTTGGTGGTTTGTGACATGCTGTAAGGTTTAGGAATGGTGGCGCTTTTCGGCCTAGAATTGGGAGATAAAGTTTGCTGGATCTCCGTTGTGGATAATCTTTTTATGTTTAGATGACTATAGACCTGGATGAAGCTACGGTGTGAGTAGTCTCAGATCTTTTGTGAGACGACGTGATCGCTTTAATGTTTCTCCCCTACGAGTGCTAAGTGCATGAAATCTGAGAATCCGTGGTAAGTGTTAATGGTGTGGTTGATTTAGTTGCTTAGTTGAGATATCATGAATGTGATGCTCCTTAAAGAGGTGGATGTTGATTATGGTTAGATCTGCGGTATAAAGATGGTTGTGTTGCCTTTCCCTCAAAAGTGAAATGTAGAGTGGTGGAATTCAACGAGGTACCATAGTAATTTGAGTGGTCTGGAGTTGGTGAGAGAAAGTCGTAGGTCCGAAGGGGATACATAATCGTTTTGATGCACGGGTTGCAGAAGTGTGGATGATGTTCTTATAGTCATAGGGAGTTATGAGTAATTCTGGATGAAAGGTTTTGGTTTCGACCATCATCGACTGAGTACTTTACGTTTCCTTTTGCAAGTGTACGTAAGCTATGAGCTCGAAATGATAATGTGGCTGTTGTTTATCCGTTAGGAATTGTGTTGGTATAGTGCAATCTTGTAAAAAGAGGCCTTGGGATAATGTGAATGGATGGTGCCATGACTTTCTGGATAACCGGCGATGGGCTTAGAGACGTGAGAGATGTGTTACTGGAAGGTAAAGAAGTTAAGAGTAATCGAAGAGTATGAATGGGGTTTGAACTTGAGAACTGAGTGGAATGAGTGATATGATTATAATGATCGAGATCGACGACATTTGCATGATGGCAATTGATGATGAAGTAAGGACAGATGAGTAGTGCTTTCTTGAACATACTTGGAACGTGATAGCATTGAGTAAGGACTTCTGGTCGACCTTTCCCTTTTTCTGAGCGTAGAGGGGGCTATCTTGTGGGTGGTTGTTTTTCGTGAGTTATTTTATTCTTGTTGGACATAAGGGTTAATGCCTTAAGTGATTGTTGACTTGGTTGATTTCTGAAATGAATTCCCATGGATTCTATACCTTGTTGTGATTCTTAAAATTGTGCCCATGTGAGCTTGCACCCATGCAATCGAATGATTATAGGATTGATTCCTCGTAATTTCCTGGTGAAGAGTTGTTTGTTATGTTTCATGAGCGTAAGTGTTTAGATCATGTCCGTTAAGATATTAGATTGATAAGCCTGGAGTGTTTATCCATCATTAACGGGAGAATCAACATTGAAACTTAAAACTTCTGTGTGCGGAGGTTAGATGAAGATTGATCGATAGACGCATATCATGGGTATTCAAGTTTGTGCAGGAATATTGATATACTTGGTTCTTGTTAGTAACCAATGTGATTTGTGCTGAACCTTTTGCGATTGTGTTGTTCACCTGGTATGGTTTTGATAATCCGTCATGAGTTTTAGTTTATGTTCTGTTGATGTAGAAGTTGATCGGTTTACTCAGAGTTGACGGTAGAATACCCATTTGGGAAAGGAGACAAGCTATAGAGAATAGAGTTGAGAGTATCAAGATAATGTTATAAAGGTGTAAGTCACAAGAAATCTGGTATTGAAGAAGACATCATCGGTGTGATTTGTTTGAGTTAATAGGTTTGTCAGATTCAAAGTGGAGTGATCTTATTTGTATGGACGAAAATTCAATTTTCTTATAAGGGTGCTTAGGTTCGATTGATGAGTAGCATGGGCAGCGTAATGTGATAAATTGGTGTTGATGTGTTGAAGAGATAAGTGTATGAGCACGGGTGTTAGGAGAGTAAGAGATTGGTATACGAATTAAGTAGAGTGGTTCTTTCTTGGTACGTCGTGAGTGGATAGGATGTCCGAAAGAGTTGCTTATAAGATGAAACTATTTAAAGCAAGAGGCGGGTTTTGATTGATTACAGGATGGGAAAGATATGAATAGATTGAGTAGCATTGGTGAGTGATTAGAGAATCACGTGTTGGTACTATCAGATAGAGGATTGTAATATGTGTGATGTGGATATAGAAACAAGGTGTGAGCATGCAGACGGGTGTTGACGGACAGCGTAACTAATAGTTGTCTGGAACTAAGCAACCGATTAAGTATAAAACGTTGTAAATTTGAAAGGCTGGTATACGCAGAATGAGTAAAGATAAATGTTGTATGGGATTCATTGTAAGAATGAGAAATTGACTGAGAGTCAGTGGTTTAATGGTGGAATGTGGGCTCACGGATGTGCTTGATGATGTGATGTGGGACGCGGTTGGATTTATGTAGAGAAGAGTATGTAAGTAGAAGATTGTGTTTGTATTATGCTAATAACCCAAATGACTCAAAAGGAGTTCGTGTGACCATGGGAATCCGAATAGTTATGGTGCTGGAGTGATAACCTTAATCGTTTGAAACCTTGAAAGTGGCGATAATATGACATCTGGTGTTTTTGTGACATGAGAAGTTGTGGTTTGTGAGCAAGAAAGCAGTAAGGGATTGACATGAAGCGGAGGTTTATACCAGACATTTTACATGTGTTCTTTGAAATTTTGGATGACCTACATGAATTTCTTACTTTGAAGTTGAATGTTCGTTGTTTCTGCTTGGGTATGAGCATCTTATCAGTATGAGTGATAATATTCTTTGATGTACGTGGGAGGATGAAGTGGTATCGAGTTTTGTAGTTGTTAGTTAACCACAAGGGCTTGAATAAGATGTGAGTGTGCAGTATCGAAGTCTGGCGACGTGTGTTGGTTTTTATGAGAATAACCTTCTGTGTGTATTTTGTATGAAAATGAGCTAGTTTGCGATAGTTCGTACAAGATTACAATCGTTACAAACAGATGTGGAATGTATTGAAACTAGTACGGATTGTGGATTAGTTTTGTGCAATACGCATAATCGTTTGGGTTGGTCGCATCTGAGATGGGTTGTGTTATAGTGCCTCGATAAAGTGAGTTGAATCTCGATTCGACTACATTTGAGTAACCCGCGTGTTAGTGGGACTGTTTGTGTGAGGAGAAGTGGCATGGATGTTGTTGATTATTAATGACCAGTCAGTCGATTCAAGTCCCAGTGTTGAATTTGAGGATGAAATTTCCTAAGTGGGGGAGGTTGTAGCAACTCGGACCTTTGATATTTTTGAAGCATTAATGAAAACGTATTTGTTATGTCCAGTGGGGATGTTTAGAAGTGAAAATTGTGCGTGAGGATTAAATTTTGGGTTTCTATGTGCTTGATGATGATTGTTGAAGGTAAATTTACGTAGAAGAACATCATTGTGAGACGTTCGGCTTGTGCTTGGACTCGATTTTGAAAGTTTCTGTTCAGTGTGTCTTCCAGCGTTGACCGCTCGAGTGGTGGGGAGCCTGCTCGAGCGGACTAATAACAGAGAGTTTCAGGGGTGTGACCGCTCGAGCAGTGGTGGTCCGCTCGAGCAGACTGTCGCGGAGCAGACTCTTTAAAAAGGTCACATGGGCTTTTTCCTCCCATTCTCTTCTTTCCTCTCTCTCTCTAGAGTGTGAGTGAGGGTTAGGGTTGAGTTTGAGAGTTGTTTGGAACCTTTTTGGGTGAGATCCCTTGCTTCCTCTCAGTGGCTCAAGCGTTGGAAACCCGATCTTGGTGTTGGAGAGGATTTTCTCTTATGGATCTAGCATTCCTAAGATAGAATCTAAGACTCTCTTGGAATTTTTTGGTGATATGTTTTGTGTTTTCCAATTTTTGAACACAAAAGCATGAAATACATGTTTTCAATGCCTTAAGTTGAAGTTTAATGATAATGAGGGTTTAATCTTGAATTTATGAGGGATTTAACATGTTTTTATCTTGACAATGTCATTTATGGGGGTTGGATTGCAAAAAAAATGAGAAACTAGGGATTGAAATTTGAGCTAAAGTTATGAAAATTGGGGGTTTTAGGTTTAAAGAACTGGTATGATGAAATTGACGAGATTGTTGGTTAAATTGATGGTTTGTCATAACCTATTATAAGCTTAATTTTATAAATCTACGTGGCACATGTTGATGTCAAGCTTAAATTGTGGGTTTTAATGGATAAAGCCGATGAATTTGTGAATTTGAAACCATATGATGGTTAATTTGGGTTTGAACCCCAAAACAATGAAATTGTGAATAATGGAAATATATGTGATGTGCGTTTGGCAAGAGGAACCTTTAGGGTTGGACTCGCATGTGTATGTGATATGGGTTTGGTGAGAGGAACCATTTGGGTTGGACTCACATGTGTGTGTTGTTTTATGATATGATATAAAGGACCAGTTTATGGATCCAAGGGATCGTTTAAGGTTGAGCACGAGTTGCTTCTCGGTGAAAGATCAAAAAACTACGTAGATTGGGTTATCGGCCCACCGGCTAGCAATCGGGAAAGGATGAGTCGTGTCGGGGTATAGCATGTTCTATTACTTCATGGGGCCTGTGTGGCCGGGTTGAGTGTAACGTTACGGGAGTCTATATGCTCATCCGACGCCGGTGCCTATGCTTTGAACCATGAATTGGAAAGACATGTGAAAAATGCCAACGAGTGTGTGGGTTTGCGTGTGTTAGTGTGTGGGTTGGCGTGTGTTAGTGTGTGTGTGTTGGCGTGTTGCTGTGTGCATGGTAAATGATTGGCTTGGCAAAACCTTAATTGGAAAATGAAACAAAACGGTAAAACGAGTTGGGTAATGGGAGATGGTAATGGAATTAGGTTAGTGAAACCTTAATTGAAAAAGTTGAGAAGACTATGAAATGAGAAACGTGTTGAGTGAAAAAAAAATGGGGGGAGGTAAAACGTGTTTGGTTAATTAAGATGTGCATCTTACATAACCACCCTCATATATCATACATGTATTCGAGGTTAGTCTTGTTCCTATGAGCTTCGGCTCACGTTATTTAACAACATTTCAGATGATAGTGGGAAGAAAGTTCTAGACTAAGGTGGTGATCGTTGGACCTCTGGCATTGTATGTAGCGTCGTGTTTTCTTTGGGTAGTCAAGGTTGAGGAAGGGAATTATAAAGATGTAGTATTTTTACTTTTGAATGTTTAGAACATTGTAATTGAGGGTCAGAATATCGTGTTGTAAGACTTTAGAGCCATATATTCATGTTGTACACCCATATGAGGCCGTTATTGCATAATGGGTGAATGCTTTAACTCTAGTTTTTGGTGATCTTTGCTAATGAAGTTGAAATCTTAGTTTTTCATCCAAAGGTTGGATATTTTAAGTTTTTATGAGTATTTAAGACCTTTTTTTAAGGGTTTGAATTCATATTACATGATGGGAAGGAATGGTTGTTATTCTCGATCTCAGAAGAATTTTCACAGTTTTGTGAAAGGAGGTCTCGGGTGTCTAACCGCTCGAGCGGTCAGGAGCCCGTTTGAGCGGGGCTTGCTTGATGTATTTTGTTGATGTCTGATTAAAAATAAGTTGTTCTTAAAGGTGTTTTAGACCTAAATGGGTTATTTAAAGGTATGGTTTCCGAAGAGAAGGTTTTCACTTTGGGTTGGTTTCAAAAAATATATTAGAATTATATTGAAACAGGACAGGGGCGCTACACTTTAATTGTTGTGTTTATGTTACCTTTCGAATTCAATATCATATATCTCAATCATTCTTCACATCATTCTTCTTTTAGTTCTAAATTCAACAAAACTCATTCATCTCCTAACGAATCTCATAAAGCTCACATTCCCTTTATATTCAATTAGATATAAGTTTACTTTCAATTGATTAACCAACAAGGTAACTTCATCCACTCCCCATAAATTCGAATCAAATTCAACAAACTTGAATTAAAACTCATAATAACGACTTTTAGATTCATTCACTATGAAATGAAAGAATTCCAACCATCATTCATGAAATTCAACTAAATTTACAACTCAAGCTTTTAACATGTTTAGGGTCCGAAGGATTAAACGACACACCCAAATACAATCTCAATGATTCTTATCACTTTCAACAACGCCTGAACCAATAAACCACAAATTAACTTGGTCTTTAATAAATACTCCAAGTCTCACCTTTAATTTATATATGCAAGAAATCAAGTTATAACTCCAAATTTCATTTAATTATCTCCTGGGTAATTCTCAATCAATAATTTATCAATTTAAGGATTAATACAACAAACCCATGTTCTGATCCATGGAATTAATGGAAAATCAAGACTTTAACTTAAATGTATCAATTTCATACAACTAACCTAAGAGTTAATCCTACTCCCTTGGTTCCACATATCATACGCTATCAAAATATTCGTAATTCCCCCGTCATGAAGAGCAATTTCTGCCAATCAAATATCCACATGATTTTTAACTAAGACCCATAATATCCCCATGGAGATCCATTCTCAATGAACTTCCCACGTTCTAATTATCATAATCCCAAGTTAAGTAAACCACAATATGCTAAAATTTTTGTGAATTTCCCAAGTTCTTTAATCCAATTACAAGTTTACCCAGCAATCTTTAAACTAACAAGTTACACAACTCAAACCCAAGCTTTAGTCACACATCACTATCTTATTATTGTTTTCAAAGGTAACAATGTTCAAGAATTTAAACCCATAGGTTTAAAACCCATAGGTTTAAAGCCAATTACTTGAAATCAACTCAAAACAACTCCATAGACTAAGATTTTTTTTTATGTAATTAATCCACACATTGTATACAACCTTAAAATAGTCCCAACTCTTTAAAATTTCTCAAATTTCCAAGAAATCAAAACCTTACATCAATACAAAGTTAAGTTTATATACTAAGTCATCCCATGCATTTAAGTTAACTAACAAATTCAACCTAGGACTTTATTTTAAAATCCCAAATCTCCTTACATCACTCTTGAAACAATTTATTCCCATGATTCAACAATCCATATGCCTATTACAATACCATCTTAATTCCAACGGTTAAATTTTTAATTAATTTTCATAGAACCCATATAATACAACCACATTGAGCTAGAATTTTTATCCAAAAACCCCCAAATCTTAGAGTTAGGTTCTCAACATAAACTTGAACATACATTTTATCAAGTTAAAAGCTTAATCGAACTTTTCATAGTTCCAATTTCAACATTTCAACACCCAATTTAGAATTTACCCATTTAAAGTTTTCAAACCTCCCAATTTAATCACCATCCCATTTCGAAATCCACAATTTAATAGGTTATATGGTTCAAACTCTTCTCTTGATATCCCAATTTCATAGTTTCATACTACTATCATAAAACCATCACCCAATCTAATATTTTCGCAGCAAAAGTTTCCAAATTTCTAACTTAAACCATCAATTTAACATATAATTCACAAATTTGGGAGTTACAAAATCCAAACAACCCCTTAGGTATTCGAATATCATCTTTTTGTTCAATTAGCTAGGGTTCCAACCAAGTTAGTCATGAATTTAGCTAGGGCTTTTATTAATTCCCCAAGAATTTTAGGATTTCATGAATATAACTTAAAAGTCAACACATATCTACACAAAAGATTCCATTTTAGTCACGATCCTACCTCATGGAACCGAAAACGCCGTGATTTCGCAAACCCTAGTTTCGGCCTCCTTCAAAAAAATGAGTTTCAGGTAGCTTGTTGCGAAGCTCTCCTCGAAATATGCTTGAATCTCGGTCAGAGGCAACCAATTTGGAGAATAGGGTACCCAATTTTAGAGAGAAAGTAGGGGTTCGAGCTTGAGTTTTACAAGCATGGTGGAAAAAGAAAACAAAAAGAGAA